>JAAMXV010000650.1:0-110375 GCA_019693495.1 Axilococcus clingmanii
GATCCGCCCAGCCCACCGCCACCACCCCCAACATGCACGCCTGATTGCGGCACCAATGAGGAGTGCCAGTATCCGGACTGCGTGTGTAAGGCTGAGTATCTCTGCAGCGACAATACCAAATGCAAGGCCGTGGACAATGGATGCTGCACAGACTCCGAATGTCCTTATTATTATGGGACCCAAACTTTGTGCCAAGCGGATGGTTCATGCAGCTGCTTCCCAGCTGAGTCTACGGTTCAGGTTGCCACTGCGCTTGGCATTGTCAGGCGGCCAATGGAGCACTTGCGAGTGGGTGATAGGGTACTCTCGAGAGACAAGTTTGGAAACCTCACCTTCTCCCCAGTCTATGCATTCCCGCATTTCGTCACGGACGGAGACTTCCGCTTCGTCACCATTGCCACTGCCTTGGGAAATGCAGTCTCCGCAACGCCAGACCACTACATCTTCCTGAGCGGGAAGAAGCAGGGGGCAGGGGGCAGCACGGAATGCAGTGGTGCATGGGGTGACAGGCTGGCTGTAGCTGCCGCTGCTGTGCAGGCAGGGGACTGCGTGTGGGCTATGGACGACACGACTGGACTTCCCAGGCTGGACAGGGTTGTTTCTACAGAAGCCGTCAGCAAGAGGGGCATCATTAACCCGCTGACGTTGACCGGCACTATCGTGGTAGATGGTGTTGTCTCGTCTGTGTACAACACCATGCTGGGCTCTGAGCAAGTCATGCACAGCGTGTGCGGACTGGGACGTTGGCTCTGGTCATCCGCTCCAGGCGGTCGATGGCTGGCCAAGGGTCTGCATGCTGTGGGCATTGCCCCTAAGCTCTCCTTAGGAATTGGCTATTCGGTGAGGTTGGCCATTGCTGCGCTCAAATAGTAGATAGCTATGGTTTATTACAACACACTGGGAAGTATTTTGCACAGTATAAAATTTATTCACTATGACGACATTTTGCACTTTCCCCTTTTGCTACTCCATCAAATATCCCCTTGTAGTGCTTGCTTGCTTCCTTTCTTTTTCTCTCGCTCTCTCTCCCGTTCATATTTGAAATTCTGTTTGACTATTCTTGGACGGCACAAACATGCCCACAGACTTGACCAGACTACATGTTTTAAAATTCGCTGTACAGGCACTAATTACAGATGCATCCAGATACATAATGAAATCATCGAGACAATACAGTCTACAGTGACTATTCTCTGAACTTCACGAGTTGTCGGTTCTGACCGGACTCCGCACATATTGCGAACAGAGCTATCAACCTCAAGGACTCAGAATATAGTTTACAGGTAAGCTGCAGATACATGCTAGCAGTAGCACAGTCTTTCCTTGTCGTGAAGAGAGAGAGAAAGACGCACTCTGACACTTTGGCACTGTGTGTGCATTGGAGCCGCAGAGACAACCATGATCCAAGTTTTGTTAGCTACCATTGTTCTATATTATTACGTATCTTCTGCTCACCCAACAGATAGACCTAGGAAGCACGTTAGTCTAGAACACAACTATGAAGTCGTCACAGTTGGGCACCAATTGAATGACACAGACCTCCCGGTCTCGTGTCAATGGTGTGACGAGGAGGACGAGGAAGATCTCACCGCGTGTGAAGACTGCTTCAAATGCCTGGGCACATTTTGTGAACCACACTGGGGCTATGACGAGTACGATTCTGAAGCTTATGACTGCGAGGATGATTGTGATTATACTGACAATGATGAGTTAACTTGAAATGGCTTAATATATGTATGTGAGGTGCATATTGTGTTTTCACACTACAAACAAAAAACGAGGTGGGTCACAGTTTTGTCTGCTGCTGCTGCTGCTGCATCGAATGACCATGCCGTCCCACAGCTCCCTCCAAAACTCCCAAATCAGTCCCGGTTCCAACAACATTGAATCCATGGGACAGAAATATCCTCACTTTATCTTCCACTACCCCAAAGTTACCAGCCCCAATCCCAAGCCGACGACTCATACCAACCACCCGCTCACACATATCTTTGAACTCGCTGGATTCAAAAGCTTCCACTTGACTGCCATATTTCTCAGCTAAACCAGTGGAAGACGTCAAATCAAATGGTCCGATGAATGCACAGTCTACTCCACGCACGCTCAAAATATCCTCCAGATTATTGATGCATTCTCTCGTCTCCACTTGGAGCATGAGAGTCACCTCACTATTTGCCTCTTTCACAAAGTCTGCTACTGTCTCCCTTCCAACTGAAGGTCTTATTGGGAATGCAGTAGATCTATTCCCTAAAGGTGGAAAGAATGTGGCATCTACAACCATTTGAGCATCTTCAACTGTCTTGACGGTAGGCACTAAAATAGCATATGCGCCTGCATCCAAGGCTTGCTGGATGTTCCCCCTATCATAGGGACCCTGGACACGGACCACAGATGGTGTATTGTTCTTTGCAGCATCTATAGCAGTGAGCATTGCAGATAGTGAACCTGGCGCTAAGGGTGAATGCTGGCAGTCAACAACCAGAAAGTCATACAATCCAGTGGCAGCTATGAGCTCTGCAATGAACGGCGAACCGGAACACAGAAAGAGCCCCAATAGAGGGTCTCCTGAGAGGTCACATGTGCGGACTTTGAATTCAGAGCGGGAAAGAGCGCGTGTATTCAGTCTCTTTTGATGATGAAGTGAGCTAAGACGGCTGGTTCCAAGAAATTTACCCATACATGGTGATCGGATGTTTAAACTTGATAAACTTTTGGAATTATTGAACATCATATAAGATTAGACTGCGCATTCAGTACTGCTACAAATAAATAATGGATAATATAACTAAGGGTTGTGCTCCTCATGAAGAACTGGCTCTTCTTCTTCGAGTGCGACTTGGCCGCACTGGTCTGGGTCATCTGCTAGACATGGTGGTAACCTGGGCCAATTTATTCCTCGGTACAAGAGAACTGTGCCGCCTGCTTTATGTATGACTACCCCGCCGGTACCTGCCTCCAACCGCTCAACTATCAGCTTCATGTTATACCCCGCCTTGCCTTCGCAACGCAACTTGGCAACCTCAACAGTGTTCCAGCGATTAAAAATCTGCTGCACAACACCTGGAGCGACTAATTTCCTCCCAAGCTTGATGCGATCAGTGAGTTCTAAGCCTTGTCGACGAAGTGCTTTCAATTGCTCTCCTTCAGGGAGGCCTGGATGCCTTTCGAGCGGTGATGAGTCTGCCCTTACAGACTTGCGAGCAACCCAAGGATTAGATTTAAACACACTGGTATACCTCGGGAATCTTTCAGAATAATTTATAAATAATCTTACAGAGCGTAAGCTAGACCTGACATCCACAATGGTCATCTCCAATCAATCAGTGAATAATTCCAGCTGGTACCACATTTCTTTCATTCAAACGCTTCTATCAGCTCCCACATTTGTTATTCTTCTGACTTCATGTGGACGAAGTTCTTTGAACTCCCCAAACGGAAGGTCTCGGGGAATTCTATAGCCACCTATTCTGACTCGCCTCAACACCCTCACCTCCATGCTGGCAGCCTCACAAAGCTTCCTCACTTCTCGATTCCTCCCTTCTGCTACGATTACACGTATCCTGTTTGGTTTATCTGGATCACTGTCATCCATACCTATGGCAACTGGCTGAACTAAGGTGCCATCAATCTCGCATCCTTCAGCTAGCTTTTGCAACTGTAAAGGTCCAGGTCTTCGGGAAAGGGTCACAGAATATTCTTTGGTGAGCCCCGAGGATGGATGCCCTACTTTCTGAGCCCAATCGCCGTCATTTGTAACGAAAATTAAGCCTATAGACTGAGAATCTAATCTACCTACTGTGAACAAACGAGGGCGGATTGATCTGGGATTCTCAGCCTTCCACTTCTTCAACCATCCGTCAAACAAGTCGATCACACGACGTCCATCGCCTTCATGGCCCTCTGCACTCGTATTGCTGCACACGAAACCTTTAGGCTTATTCAAGGCAAAGTAAAACCTCTTGGGAATGGCAGCTTTGGCAATAGTACAACCATTGACTGCCACTTTGTCACGGTTTAAATCAACTTGGAGGCCCGGTTCTGCAACAACTTGTCCATTGACACTCACTTTACCCTCAAACACCAGCTCGTCCGCTCCTCTTCTAGAAGCAAGTCCTGCTGATGCTATGGCTTTATTAAGACGTTGTAAATTCCCAGTACTTTTATTGGAAGCCTTCTGGCTCTTTGCATTTTTGCCCGCAGGACGCCGGCTGCGGGGTTGTTGGCAAAAGGGCTTTTCTGCTACAATCACCCTCGCATTCAGGTTAGCACTAGTATTTATACTAACAGCCCCTTGAAGCAAGCTAAAACGAGGTAAAGAATGCGAAAGCCACATCTTTACAATAGAAGTTCTATAAGTAAAGCAAAAGTATATTATTCTAGACAAGATAATGATATTCTGGTATATCAACGTCACAAAGAACTGGAGTTAATACGCTCATGCATGTTAAAAGCAAAGGTAGGCCAGGATGCTCTCCCTTAAAAATTCACGGGACGTTCTCTCGCTCGACTCGTAGAGCTTGGCGAGTCGGTCAAAATTCAAAAAATGATAGGGTCACAGCTGCTAACCCAATCAGTGAATCAATGCATGACAGAATGATGCACCCTTTGAAAAGCGCGTATTTCCTGCAAAATACTGTTATCCTTTACCTTCTCAACTTATCTACATAGTTCTTAAATTGCGAAAATGGCCATGGCTACTCTCTGCAATCGCACTTCTGTAAGGTAAGTCCGATCAAGGGCGACATCGGCTGCTTTTCAATAAGGTTGTGCAGCCATGAGACCCTGCACAGTCCTCCTGCATGCTTGAAACAGCTGATGATATTGTTCGTTGCTGTTGACACCCGAGGATCAACTGAAATGGCATCAAGTATTTGCTCGTTGTATCTCAATGCTAATTGTCTTTTCTGAACTTTACAGAAGCGCACTAGTCTCACGCCGTGCTTCACGCACCTGTAAGTCGTCGATCAGAAGATTGATTTTCAAAATTATCGGCTGATTATTCTCTCCTCTTCCTCGCAGCTTTCACACGCGGAGCAGTTACTATTAAAGCTTTCCGTGACGACGTCAAGGAGCAGTTCAAGGCTACCTCCTCAGAGCTGGCTGACACTGTCACCGAAAAGGCCAGCGAGATTGCCAGTGAGCTCCAGGCCAAGTGGGAGGCCTCCAATGACAAGCCTACAATTGTTGCCGTTGGATTTGGTGCTCTTCTTGCCCTTTATTTCACCGCAGGCATTGTCAGCGCTGTAGACCGCCTCCCACTCTTCTCCAACCTCTTCGAGCTTATTGGCATCGGTTTCGTTGGTTTCACTGCGTACCGCTACTTTGCTGTCCCAGGTGAGAAGGAAGCCATGATGGACTCCATTACTTCTGTCATCAAGAAGATTGGAATCGATTTCTGAGTATGTTTGATGCATGCTTTCTTTGTTGCACGCTTTCTTTGTTTTAGTTGATATGAGATGAGATGAGATGATTTTTATGATGTTTATTTAGGATTGGTTTTGTCTGCTCCCAAGTCCACTCTTATTATTTCGCATGCATCATAAAAACCTAAGAATGAATCAGATGTAAGATACTGAAGAATTAGCATTACATCGTTCTATAGTTATAGTCTAAATTAAGAGTGTCTCATCAAGGTATTGAAAAGGGGAAAAAAAACTTATGCCACCACCTTGGTGCCCAGTATTTTATACACGGCATCGATAACCTTTTCAGGTTGGACAATGGTGGCTGCCTCCAATTCAAATGCATATGATGTGGGTACATCCTGAGAAGACAACCGAATTACTTCATGATCGAGATCATCGAACAATGATTCATGAATAACGGCGGATAAGCTGGCACCGATGCCCCCAGTTTTCATGCACTCCTCCACGATTATGGCCTTCCGGGTCTTTTTGATGGATTTGCTTATTGTTTCCATGTCAAAAGGCTTCAAAGAGATCAGATCAACGACTTCTGGGTTATAACCCTGCTTCTCCAACTCCGCCACTGCCTGCATCACAACGTATCTCATTCTACTGTAGCAGAAAATGGTCACGTCTGTTCCTTCTCGAACAATTTCTGCCCTTTCCAAACACTGATAATAGTCTGCGCCTTCTGCTTCTCCCTTGACATTGTATAGCAGGACATGCTCAAAGAAAATAATTGGGTTGTCGCTACGAATGGCAGCCTTCAAAAGGCCCTTGGCATTTTTAACAGTGGAGCACGCCACCAGTTGCACGCCAGGAATGGATTGGAAATAAGATTCCAAACGTTGTGAGTGCTCTGCACCCAATTGACGTCCAACACCGCCAGGTCCTCTTATAACCATGGGCACTTTATACTGACCTCCAGAGGTGTAGTGTAGCATTCCACAATTATTGGATATTTGATTGAATGCCAACAAAAGGAAGCCCATATTCATGCCCTCAACAATTGGACGAAGACCAGTCATAGCCGCACCAACCCCCATACCCATGAAGCCATTCTCACAAATAGGTGTATCCAGCAGCCGCATATCGCCGTATTTCTTGTAGAGGCCATAGCTGACCTTGTATGAACCGCCATAGTGCCCAACATCTTCACCTGAAATAATAAAAGAAAAATAAACAGTCAGTCTATCTTCCACAAAGATAAAAATATGCATGGAGCTCCTGCTGGAGTCGAGCTGAGTGCAACAGTCACAATTGCAACAGCGCTGATCAACGTACCCATGAGGCAGACGGTGGGATCACGTTCCATCTCTTCGTCCAGCCCCTCTCTTAGTGCCTCCCACATCATCATTTCCTTCTTTTCAGCCTTCACAGCGACAGCAGACCTAATGGTACGAGCTACAACGAGTAAGAAAGGGAAGTGAGCGCGGATGAAAGTGAAAGGCGATTGAGGGTGCCGCGATTGGTTCTTATCAAACCTACCGTTGCAAGTAGAGCTTTTCAAGTTCAATGCAGGTGCAATCCGTGATGAAGAAGGCACCTTGGCTGCCCGAGACACCATTCCAGTGCGGGTATAATTGCCTGCCAGATAACCCATGGATGCCATTTTCCTTTATATCGATGACCACGTACACGTATTATATGATAGATTAATGGCAATGTGCCTCTTTTACAGCAGTCGTTGGGCAGCATGACCCAAGCAAGAATTCAGCTGGACAGATTGCTCTCCTGCACCAACCTCCAAAATTCATCTGACCTTGCCCCACCGGGTGTGAATATGCTTTCTTCACATCTTATCCTGCTCTCTTCCCAAATATCAAATATCTTTCAAAAGCAGGCTGCAATGAATGCCTTTGTTGCACTACATGCTCATGTTATACGCGTGTGTAATGGAGTTTTAAGGGCCAGCAGTGGAGTCTTGTCAGGGGCTAGCTCCGATTCCATACCTGTAACACCTGATAACATGAAGTGTGCGTGACACACTCCTGTTCAAAGTGGAAAAATGGGGAGTATTCACTGTTGATAATAATGCTGACACTCTCGTAAAAGGGAAGGCCCTGATGTCCTCTTGGTGGAGGGCTCCTGACCTTTGTCCACAGGCCTTTCCCAATCACTCTGTTTCATGTGGGGCACCAGCCTCCCCTGAAGATTGGAGTAGTGTACAACATCAGTACTCATTCTGTGCCAATACAATCTCTTTGCTCTTTTCATTAGTGTAATTGTTGCAATCTGTAACGTTTAGACTGTATCTAAGAAGTGTTAGAACCCTCTTATAATCGTAGTCGGCAATTGAGTTACCCCTCACGTTGTAATAGTGTTCAATCTATCTAATTAGTAATATAGCAGTACATTCTCTTAGTGAAATAGCAATTTAAAAGTATTTCCTTAGTTTAGTGTCGGCAGGTTTGATTTTGTGGTACAATGCAGGCCAATGTACATGCCCGTCCACTGAAGGTATAGCACACTCGAAATTTCTTCTCGCTCGATATTTTCAATGTAAATCGACCTTACATGCGTCCTGCTCACGTACAGACTGGCCCTTGCCGTCGTTCTTCAAACCGACTGGCTGTGGTGGCGCCACGCAGACCTCAGAGCTCCTCACTCAGGATGAGTCCTTGCGTCGCTGTTGCAGAGCAAGTAGTAGAGGCAGGGGGCGAGGATAACAGGAAGAGTAAAATTAATACTGATAGAAATGTGGTAGCCCCACCTGCATTGATGACCCCTGAATGGCAGAAAGCAGTTGACCTTCAAGGGAGCGGAGAGCTCTTCACCGGCAAAATCAAATGGGCCAATTTCTCAGGCGTCACCGTTCAGTTTGAGCAGCGCCTCAAGGCATTTATACCATACAAGTTGATTGACAGGAGACGAATTCAGCAGGCTAGGGCGCAGGAGAATTGGGAAGGTCCTGCAGCGCCTCCCAATGGATACCAGTCCATGTGTGGCCAGGACATCACTCTCAAAGTTATCCAGGTGATAGTACCTGAACGTAGGCTTATTTGCAGTGAGAAAGCTGCTCAACTGGATAAACTAGCTGCATCCCTTGTTCCTGGGGATGTCATAAGAGGTAGAGTTTCGACAGTCCACCCGTTTGGGGCGTTCATCGAGGTGGAGTACCCAGAGACTGGTGCAGGAGCAGAAGTGATGGTCCCGTTGAGAGAGATCAGTTGGGAATGGATTCCCACTCCAAGTGCTGCACTTAGCAAAGGACAAGAGGTAATGTGCAAGGTCATGTCTGTGTCTCCTCCACCAAAGCAGAAAATTGTCTGTTCATTGAAGCGCATGCAACAAGATCCACTCCAGGAGAACTTAGATTCTATGCTTCCTCTGGAAGGATTAACCCTGGGTTCCTTTGATGACATGGATTCTGTGCCGACAGATATGCCCTCTGGGGTGGAAGACATCATCTCAGGACTGTTGACTGAGCAAGGGGTGGTAGCCGTAAATGTGGGTAGGCGATTGGAAGAGAGAAGAACCGTTAGTCAGGATTTAGAGCTTTGGCTGACAAAAGAAACGGTCGTTGATGGATTTAATCTGGTCGCTCGTGCAGGTAGAGTGGTTCAGGAAATTCACGTTGTGTCCTCGATGAGTAGACAAGAAATGAAGGAGGCAGTACAAAGAGTGCTCAAAAGGGTTACATAGGTAGGTATGCAGAAGAAGAAGGGGGAAACCATTGTAAGGCCAATCAATCATCATTCATCTGTGTATTTTTCTATATATTCAGAGGGCCAACTATTTTGGGAGGACCTTTCCATTCATTTCTATTTTCGCAAGGATGGGTGTTTGATCGCCACTCGACTGGGAGTGTAAGGTCTGTACTTGCCTCACCACCTCCACTGCTGCCATCTCAGCCAAGCTGAGAGACCGAGTCACGTGCTTTGTGCCCCTAGGTGACACCCCATACACACTGGAATCTGGACTGGAACCATCCTCCTCTCCACCAGTAGAACTACTCGCAAGCGCACCAGTACTACTACTGGCCACAGTCGCTTTGAGTTCGCTTCCTATGGACACACTACTCTTAGACACACTACTACTACTACTCTTCTTTGGCGGCTGCAGCACGCCTGCATTCGCTAAAGCCTCGGCCTCCCACGCAATCGCTTTGTCCACATCCACATAGAATCTCGTTTCAGACATCGTCCCATCTGCTTTGGGTGTCAGTTCCATGATCGTGTGCAGTGGTATGTCAATCCTTGGGATGCTGTCCGAGGGCTTATTCATAAAATAGCCATACAACGCTCGCAGGACGGCTTGATGAGCGACTATGATTACACACTCCCTTTCACGCTCCACCTCCGTGATGACCGGTTCTAATCTCTGAATGACGTCCATGTAACTCTCTCCAGATGGGTAGCGATAGCGCAATTTGTCATGTTTTCTCGCAGCAAACTCCACTGGCATCTCCAGAGCAATTTGTTCGTAGGTCATACCGTCACAAGTCCCAGCCTGGATTTCATCCAACACCTTCCATTGCACTTTAGGGTAGGGAAGGCCTTGGGCCGTGATGATCGTTCGTTGAAGCGTGGATGTCCACACGCTCACCGGCAACGCTGAGCCATCGGTCATGCAGGGGATGCGAGATGCCAGTATGTCGGGAAGGATGTTTGCATACATCTGCCCCCTTGTACTCAACCTGCTATTTCCTCCAATCAATCCTTTCACATTGTACTCACTCTCGCCATGCCTCGTCAACCAAATACGTCGTGGTCGAGCGACACCCGCCTTGCACACCTGCATCAGGAAAAAGACCATTTTCCCTGGTATATACCCGGATATTCTATTTACATCCATGTATCCCCTCCCAGTCACCATATCGATCAACTTGACATAGTGAAGTGTCCTGTCTGTGATGGTCTCATACACCTCTTCATATCTCTTTATGCGATCCTTGAAGTCTGAGAGTGCAGCATCTTTGTGCATGCCTTTGTAGTCCGAGCTATGCAACATTTTCAACTGATAATTAGCTTCCAATACTTGTTGATCATGGCATATAGACTCAATGAAGAGATACTGCCATCTACCATGGAAACGAGAGCGGAGGAAAGTTCTGCGCCGTTCTGTCGAGTTGGTGGCGTCGAAGATGGCGACTTGAGCTTCATCGGACTCGAGCCATAATTCCAAGTCCTCCAAAGCAGCCATAAGAGCTCTTTCTCTAGCTTCCATACCTTCCTTGTTGTTGTAATCAAAAAATGAAGCATCTTGTAAAACACCTTCTGGCCTTTGTTTTCGTCTATAGCTGCCAACATTGAAGTGCCTGGTGGGATGACCCAACCAATTCAGATAACACATCAACTTGTTGCATAAGAAAGTTTTACCACGAGCAGGAAGACCCACCAGTATGACGATGAGTTTCTGTCTGTCAACTCTTCTCAGGCCTTTGCGCTTGCCCTTGCCACCTCCAGGGGTTTCCACTCGAATGTTGGGTCGCTTATCGTCCTTTATGCCCAGGGTGACCAAATTGCCACAGGAATTGGTGGCCTCGCTCTCCTCCTCCTCTGAATCCTCATCATGGGCGAGTAACTTAAGATCTTTGAAGTATATGTGGGATGTGGGTGGCTCTGCTACAGAGCTGTAGGTAGGCATGTCATCTACTGGGTCAGAGTGCACCCTTTCGACGGTTGCCAGCGTGGAGTCTGGTGGCAGAGATGCCTGTCGCGTCGTCTCGCGCGAGACTTTCTGGCGCCTGAATTATGTTCAATTGTGAGAGGACGAATGTCATGTTGTAATATGTAGGAGAAAGACGTACCAATATTCCCACATGAACAGCAATCAGAGAAGATAAGTCGGCCAGGCGTCGTTTAAGAATTTCAATTTTTTACAATTGCCAACCTTGTGAACTTAACACCGCCTTTATGGCCTCTGCGATCGACTCTGGCTCTGCTAATGCTCCTGCACCAATGTCACCGCACGCCAGCTTCTTCTCTATTGGTTGGATCACCTGGGCTCCCATGTCTTGGAGCACCTGCAAATGTTTGGGAGTGAATGGACTGTCCCACATCATGGTATTCATTGCTGGAGCGATGAGCAAAGGCCTATTCCAATCCCAAGCTCTGGCCACACAGCTCAATAGGTTGTCGCACAAACCATTAGCGAGCTTTGCCAACGTGTTTGCTGACAATGGAGCGATTAAAAATACGTCTGCCCACCGCCGTAGCTCTATATGCAAAACAGGGTCCCCAACTTTATTCCACTCCCTCCAGTCATCTTCATCTGTGAGCACCTGCACTGCTGCTAATGCTTCTCTACTGCCTATAAAATTCATAGCGGCACGTGTGACTACCACCTTAACGTCTGCAAAGACAGACAGCAATTGCACCAAAGTCGCTACTTTTATACCTGCCACACTGCCACTGGCACCTAAAAGCACATGAGGTCTTTGAGTGCCACGCTTTCTATCAGTCATCTCAGGCTCACCGTATGCCTGTACGAGCGGTGATGTGCCTCCATCTCCCACCATCATTTCTCTCTCCCCTTTAAGATGCGTTTTTGAGACGTGCTGTCCGTCTCTCAAGTGCTTGTAGCGCCTTCTCCTTGTTGGCAGCTATTTTAATCTTCTTCTCTTCACGTAGACACCTGTCAAGTGCCCACTTCTGATCGTTACAAACACCCCAAAACTTGGCGATGGGATTGTCCGCGTGACACTGAATGAGAGCAAGTATTTGCTGCAGGGGAGGAAAACGTGCTCATGGGTATCTTGGTACTAGCGCATGCTCCACTTAGTCTCAACGCACCTGTTTGCAATGAGGATGTTTGTCCAGAATCAATGGAGGGTGCATGCTAGCATTTTTTTAAGCTTGAATGATCTGATCGATTCTCATCAAGTATAAAAAAAGGGCTCCTTTCATCAGCCATATTCTGCAAAAGTCAGCCAAATTAGGGCATCTATTGTCTTCCTTTCGCGATCCCCTTACACTGGCAGCTACTTATCACATCCTATGTTTACGTCAGCCAAAAATGCCAGGTGTCTATGCATGCACATCCCTTTTTAGTGCACACCCAAAATTCCCAACAGGAGTCATTCGATTTAGCATGAAAACCGTAGATGAATTAAGCAGTCAGTTTCATCAGGATGTTACTTGAGTATCTCCAAGGTGTCTCAGTCTTCGCGGGGATTGCAGCCGTCGCGGATGGGCTAAGACGACGGCCTCCATCACAGGAGGCAGTGGGTTTGGAACGTGCGAGAAGTTCTTCGGATGGGAATCCTTTACTAAGTGCAATGAGGTGGGCGTTAAGGTCTTGATTTCCTCGGATGCTCTATCACAGTACCGCCTTGTCAGAATGTTCAAACAAGTCTCCCGCTCTGCAGGGCACCAAGTAAAGCAAGCCAGGGTTGGAATGCTTTGCTGCTTGTTATCGTGATCCTTGGGGTCATTGCCCTTTTGATACCTCTCTCTTTATATGCTGGAGGGAGGGATGAGTGGGGCAACCATCGCCTTCTCCAGAGACAGTGCAGCCGTCCTACCCTCGACCAGCACCTGGCAGCCTGGGGGAACATGGATGCGGGAGTGAATTTCACCATCAGAGCTGACTCAGAGAGTGCTCGAAGACACTTTCTCCTTGGATTATTATTGGCCTGGGATTTCAACCGAATTATGCCAAACCAGGCACTCATTACCATGAATAACTGCTTGGCTATGGAACCTGACAACGTCATGTGCCACGTCGGCGCTGCACTTGCAGTTGGCCCTTATCTAAACATCATTCCTGGGAAAGCTACAGATGTTTGGCCGGTATATACTCCTCAAATGCATGAACAAGGATACATCGAGGCCAAGAAAGCAGTTGAGCTGGCACAGGCCGCTGTGCTCGAAGCACCAGCTCAAGAACATCATCTGGCAGAACGAGAGCTGAGATACGCAGAGGCGATGCTCGAGCGCTTTTCTCCAGACAGCTTCACCCCATTGAAGAATCGAAAAGCTGCTGAGCTAGCATTCGCACAAAGCATGGAGGCGGTAGGTGATGATTTTGGAGACGCCACTGCATATGCATTAGCAGCTGAAGCGATGCTGAATCAGTGCCCATGGGACTTTGTCAATGAGGATGGGAGGCTGCGACCGGAATCTAAGGAGGCGGAGAGGCTTCTTAAAAAGGCCCTCACTATGGAGCCAATGCAGCCCCTTGCGCTTCATTTGTGCATACATTTGGCAGAAGTTGCTCACGATGACAAGGATGAGGAAGAGACTGGGGAGTTTGATTTCATCCGGAGGAAGATGGAAAAGACTGGATGGGGTGAACGGTGCGCAGATGCCTTGATCAGACGACATGAAAGAATGGGTCATTTACTTCATATGCCCTCACACCTGTACATCCGAGTCGGTCGTTGGCACGATGCCGTGGTCGCAAATGTCGATGCATACGAGGCAGACGTATCAAATTCCCGCTACTGCTTGGATGCTTACTTGCCGGAGCACAATGCTCAGATGCTGGTGTATGCAGCTGGAATGTCTGGGGAGTATGGAAAGCTGAAGGAGTGGTCGAACAAGATGTGGAGTCTCAGAGAGACGGTGAAGAACTCAGCATGGCCCGGCCGCGAGCGAACCAACCTGCTTCTGGAACAGGTGCGCAGGGGAATGCATGACGAGGTGCTGTACCGCACCCCCCCACCCAAACCATGGGAGAGAGGCCCAGGCGACCCAGGGGGATATCAATTTGCTCAGGCAGCATGGCACTTTAGCAGGTCGATGGCGTTTGCTGCTAAAGGCAAGTTGAGCAATGCCAAGAGAGAACTGGCAGAAGTCGAGCGCATAGGGGCTGCAGCCCCCAGGGATCTCCACACCACCCCAGGCCAGGGGATAGGTATCTACAGCCCCGGCTACAACGATCTGACGGAGCGTATGATGGTTCCTATGGCACGTGCCAGAATTGCTGTGGCCAAGAAAAAGAACAAGGATTGGAGTGAAGCTGCATCACTGCTGTATCAAGCTGTGCACGCTGAGGAAGGAATGGGGTACACTGAACCTCCTCGCTTGTTGGCTGCCCCCATGCGGCACTGTCTGGGGTATGCATTAATTCAAGCTGGAAAGGAAGATGAGGCCGTGACTGTCTATAAGGAGGCTCTCAGGAGGCATCCAGGTGATGGCTGGGCTCTGCTTGGTCTCGCGCAGGCTCTGAAGGGCTTGAAGAGAGATGAGGAGGCACTGGAGATTCAGACAGCTGCAGATCATGCCCTCCGCTACGCTGATGCACCTAAGCCGACCCACCCATGTCCCAGTTTTGTTACCAGTGCTTGAAGAAGAAAAAAATCAGAAAAATCGTGTTAATTTGCACCTGTGCTGTTTGTTTATTTTGTCATTTGCTGATCTGCTGATCTATACTCTGTGTGAGGGTTTGCCTGCTTTTCCTGGAAACAATGATTATATGTACTATATGTAGTGGGCAGAGAGATTTAATTTTCTTCTAAGACATCTTGATGAGACATTCTTCACCGTCACACCTCGCCACATTCCCCTCCCACACCGCCTCCCAGTTGGCCAACCAAGCAGCTCCATTGGCCAATCCATACCTCTCCACCAATTCTGCTACCGCTTCAGCATCTGGTCGGACCATACCTACTAGCTCTTCATACTCGACCTTCTTCATGGGCCATCCATCTGGATGTATGGTATTCTTCCTAGAGTTCTTAACTGGCAGTCTGTTATTGGGCGCAGCAGGAGGAGTCAGTCCAATGAAGGAGGCCACCTCTCTCAGTATCGCTTCCTGTATTGAATCACTGGTCGTCATGTTCTCGTACTGGAACACATAAATCTGGTCTCGAGGGGTGGAGGTCATCCAATGTGAGAGAGGGTATGTGTAGTTGTAATTGACAGAGTTCCAGTAATCGATGGTATCAGGGTGTCTATCGTACGGTGATATTTGGGAATGATACTTGAGACAGTGATAGAGAGTGACATTCGGTTGAGCCAGGCAGCCTGATTGGAACTTATCTGCCATGTGGATCATCATAGATGCTGCCCTGGAGATGGGCTCTCTCAGGGAAGCTATGATTTTGAGCCATGGAAACATATTGATGAACTTGGCACCTAGGATTTCACCGTGAAACGAATAGTGGGTTGATGCTTCAAACGTGGGCTTGATCAGGTCCATTGTGAGTGCCTCTGGCAGTCTGAGGACTGTATTGATGTAATGCCCTTCGTTTGAGCAGTTCTCAGGGGGGTTGAGCTTGCAGTCATGAGTAAAGAATTCAGGCTCTTTATTTCCTTCTACAGGACCCAGAACTTCCGGATGGGAATAAAGCCAAGCCCAGAGGCTCGTTGTGGATGTCTTTTGCCACCCAATCATGATGAAAGTGGGGAAGCGGAACTGTCCTGGCTCCAATGGTGCTTCGCCCGCCTTGATGAGACAATGAATGGACTGCTCCTTCTCTGAACAGCGAGATAAAGCTTGGGCATATGATATATGGGGATGGCCATCATCCCCTGATGCAGATCCATCTACTACTAGGGTTGTGCTGTTTGCCATTGTCTCCTCGACTTTACTCTCATCCAATACTTCTGCCGATCGACTTTCTTCGTGAGTCCCTCCTTCAACGGTCTTTTCCTCAAGCGTATTTGCTTGATGTGCCTGGTGCACATCAGAGCTTATTGTATCTTTGTCGTCTGGCTTATCATCTAGACCAAGAATACCTCCCTGAGAAGGGATTTGATCTTGGGCGGCAGCCATGTCAGGGGGACTGGGCAGCTCTGTGAAGGGTGGGAGCTCCTCCGTAACGCTTGTGCTGAGTTCTACTTCTTCTTCTTCGTCATCATCATCATCTTCTGGCGGCGGATCTTCTTCTGTGAGGCTATAAGTTTGATTCACCTCTGGGATAGGTTCTACATTTAGTGAGGAGATAAGCTCCTCTGTTTTTTCTGGGAAGAGATCTTCATGCAGAATTAAATCATCGGATTCATAATTTTCAATTTCGAGACTGGTAGCTAGGACGTCTGTGTTATCTGTGTTTTCCTTGGAAATAATCGTTTCAGCTGTGACGCGGGAAAGAGTAACTTGCAGTTTCGGTTTGGAAGGAATGCTTAAAATGCTGCAATCAGAACAAGGTTGTCAGAAGGGCATTGGTGCAGAGCGATTGGAGGGAATACCCACAACAGGAGGAATACAGCAACAAGGAGAAAGCTTGCTATTGCAGAATTCCGATGCTGGTTCTGACGACTGCAATTGAGTATAAGGTAGGTGAATACTTGATCAAATGGGCTCGCGATCGGTGGTTGCAGAATACCTACGTTACCGTCTTAAATAGTGGCTTCATGATAATGAAATATAATTTTTTGCAGTTTGGAATTCAGTCGAGGGATTTTCATTTTCAGGATTTTTACGTGTACATCAGAACTGCAATTCGAAAAAGGGAGCAAACTCCCTTGCCACTTTTCTCAACCAACCAACCAACCAACCAACCCTGCCGGTCATTTTTTTCTCAGAGCTGTGTGACGCCATACAACGTGCTTCTCTGTTTTGGGATTTTTTGTGCTCTTTGAATCAAATCTTCCATCGTCGATGGGCTCACCTGCTGCCCATGCTGTGCACCAGCTGCTTTCGTTATGCTCTCATTCATCAAGACACCTCCCATGTCATTGCACCCTGCATGCAGGAGCACACTCCCTGCCATTTCTGGACCCATCTTGACCCATGATGCCTGTATGTTCGTTATATGAGGATGCAATACGAGTCTGCCTATTGCATGCATCAAAACAGCCTCCCGGAGTGTAGGGCCCCTTCTGGAGTGTCCAGATCGATAGATTGGAGCCTCCATATGAACAAATGGCAAGGGCACAAATTCTGTGATATACCCAGGTCTCTCCATGGCCAACTTTCTGAGCATGAGGAGATGTGTAGCCCACGATTCATACGTATCACAATGCCCAAACATGATAGTGGAGGTTGTCTTGAGACCGCTCATGTGAGCAGCAGAGATGACTTCGCACCATTCGGCGGTGTTGAGTTTGTCGGGGCACAGCTCTGCACGCACTCCATCGTCTAGTACCTCAGCTGCAGTGCCAGGAAGGCTGCCCAGGCCATGTTTTTTCAACTTCGAGAGATACTCTGGCAAGGAAAGACCCAGGGTAGAGGCACCATGATGAATTTCCAATGGAGAAAATGCGTGTATATGGATATCAGGTGCGCCATCCTTTGCTGCCTTGATGATATCCAGATATGTATCGCCAGTAAAGTCTGGGTGTATGCCTCCCTGCATGCACACCTCTGTCGCTCCCCGCTTCCAAGCTTCAGATGTTCTCTGGGTTATGTCATCCAAGGATAACAGATATGGCGAACCCCTCAGGTCTTCTGCAGCCTTGCCTTTACTAAATGCACAGAACTTGCATGCATAGCTGCAAATGTTCGTGTAGTTGATATTTCTGTTGACAACGTATGTCACAACATCACCATTCACATGCTGGCGGAGAACGTCAGCCGCTGTGCATACATGTGAGAAATCGACTCCTCGTGCGGAGAAGAGCCGGGCTACGTCTTCGACTGTCGGTTCATATGCAGCAGAATGCATGGCAGTCAGCACTCTTGCAACATCCTCGGCTCCTTCATGGGGGTGGCAATTGTTGAGGGTGCCATCCATACCGATACTCACCCTCCACACCTTTGTCGCTCTGGCACGAGGCTGCGGAGTGCTTCGCTGTCCAAGGGCACCACCATCATCCCTGGTGCTCACTGCGACGGATGAATTGTCAGTCTCAGTAGAGCCTTCAGCAGCAGCCATCCCTGCAAACCAGCTACTTCCACTGACGTATCTTTCACCATCTATGAGCTTCAACACCGCCGATTTCACCTTGTGTTCGCCTATAGTAGATATAAACTCAGGATAGACAGGCAGTCTAGGGACCAGGATTTTGCCAGCTCGTGCAGTCACTCTTGCCAGCTGCTCTACGTGTGGCCACGCTCTCTCAGGGTTTACGTAATCTCGAGTTATGGGGGACAGCCCACCCCAATCATTGATGCCTGCCTGCAACAAAGCGCTCATATTCTCTTCTGCATCTGCATCTACGGTGCCTTTTTCTAGTAGGTTGGGTGGTGCCTGGATGTTCATTTTGGATCCGAATAAAATCCTTGCCACTGCCACTGTCCACAACAGCTCTTCAAAGGAGGGCTCAGGGGATTTTTCCATGCCAGTGTTGAGTTTGGCCTTGAAGGGCTGAATTATGAGTTCCTGTATGTGACCATGCCTGTCGGACAGCTGCTTTATGGCCTGGAGTGCCTCTATTCTCTCCACTCTAGACTCCCCAATTCCTATCAACACCCCTGTAGTGTAAGGAATGCCCTCCTTTCCTGCTGCCTCCAGGGTACCTAGTCTCACATCAGGATCTTTATCCGGACAGCCATGATGGGCACCGCCAGGGGCATGTAAACTTTCTGCAGTTCCTTCGAGCATCAAACCTTGGCTCACACTCACTTTCTTCAACGCCCTCATTTCGTCCGATGACATCACTCCCGCATTGATATGCGGCAGTAAGCCTGTTCTCTCTAAAACAATCCGCGCAGCAGCTTCGACATAATGCAGTGTGCTAGCATACCCTAAACTTGCCAGCTCAGCAGCAGCCTCAGGATATAGCAGTTCAGGTTTGTCCCCCAACGTAAAAAGTGCCTCTGTACAGCCTTGTTTGGCACCCAGTCTAGCCACCTCTACCATTTCATCGATTGTCATGTAGCACCGCTTTCCAGAGAGTGGAGGCAATGCAAAGGTACAGTAGCCACATGAGTTTCTGCACAATCTGGTCACTGGTATAAATATCTTTGGAGAGAATGTTACTATTGAAGGATGGCTCTGGTTCCTGATACTTGCTGCTAAAGACATCAATTGATCAAGGGGAGTCGTCAGCAGATCCACTCTATGCTCCGACAAAACTGGCTCATCGACCGAGAGGGCAGAATGTCTTATGCGTCGTCGCTTATTGCCGGCACAATGGTAGTCATCCATCGATTTGTTGCGAGCCATATGCGCAGTTCTTCTTGGAGAGAGAGCACGCAATGGGCTTCCAAAGACTGTGGGATGCGTCACGTTCGAAAAGGTGAACATCTTAAAAGTTCTCAACTTGTTCGAAGCATCAGAGTCAGTGACACTCTTGTGTATATACTAGTATGAAATTGAAGTTGTCAAATGAACTCCAGCTCTCACAAAATCTATCGGACATGTCGTCATGTTCAACTGATACTCTGTGTGTGGTCCTTCTTACACTATGGCAGTGGCCCACACACCACCCCCACTGAGGGAAGTGAGGAAAAGGGAAAAAACAGTTTCAACATTACACACACGGAAAGTCAGACTCAAGCTCTCAAACACAAAAAGTTCTATAGTACTGTAACATCAACCTGATTTCTTCTGCCTCTTTGCTGCCTTGGCCTCTGGCACAGCACCATCTACAGTTGTACTATCTGGCACCACTGCATAGCGGTCGCTCACGGTGGGAATAGCATACATCACCACTGGGTGTGCTTCCTTCATTATCGCTTCGACATCTACCGTCGGTGCACTCAACTCCACAATCTCAGTAGGATAGTTTTTATCTTCTGCAGAGGACAAACCCAACTGCCCATCAACGCCTCGTCCCCAGGAGAAGAGTCTTCCCCTGTCGGTCACCGCCAAATTATGCCGCCAACCACTGCTCACCAGCACGATGCTTTCCCCTCCAAATGCATCTACGTGCTCTGGAGAAGAAACATCCTCATTATGACCGAGCCCCAGTTGTCCAAATTTATTCCAACCAAAAGAAAACAATTTCCCAGCGGAATCTACCGCCAGAGTGTGACGCCAGCCTCCCGCCACGAGCTTGACGGTATTCAGGCTGTCCATTCTCTTAGGATAGACCTGATCTTGGAGATCTGGGAAGCCTAGCTGCCCATATTTATTCCATCCCCATGTGTGTAATATGCCTCCATCATCCACTGCAAGCGTATGCCTCCAACCACAGGCTACTTGGGTGATCTTCACACCCTCTAATGCGGCAACTTTGACTGGGACATGGCGGTCATCTCTGTGGCCATCTCCTATGTTACCAAACCGACCCCATCCAAAGCAATAAACATCACCATTATCTGTCAATACAACTGAATGCTCAGCACCACAGGCAACTTTACTGACAACTTTTCCTGCCAAGGCTTCAACCCGCTGAGGCAACAAGGCATCATCCGTTGAGTTCAAACCCAGCTGTCCGCTGCTATTTCTACCAAAAGAGTACAGTTCTCCCTCAGCTGTTGCCACTAGGGTATGCGTATCCCCGCAAGATATGGAAGTAACAGTCTTGTTGGATAGTCCTTGAATGGGGGTCGGAACGAAGGAGTCTCTGCAGTCTCCCGAGCCCAGCCTGCCAAAATCACCCCAACCAAACGCATGAATATGATTTGTTGCTGCGGACATTGCAACGCTATATTCAGCCCCACAATGCACAGAGCTAATTTTGGCACCCAATAAGGAGTATATTGCTTGAGGTTTCTGTCTTTCCTCAGCATCACCATGTCCTAGCTGGCCGTCTTCCCCTCGGCCCCAACTGGCAACTACTGTACCGTCAGCCGTGGATAACAGAGCCAGGGAATGACTACTGCCGCACGAAATCGATGCTACTCGTACATCGTCCATAATACAATGCCTCTATGATCAAAAAACGGTCATACACTCCAAAAAAAAATTCCCGCTCAACTTTAGATGTGATTTCTCGCGAGCCGAAGAGGTGTACACAGTTGTGTGCGCGAGGTGCGATGTGGTTTTTGTGCAAGTGCAACATGAGAAGATATAAACTAAATTGGAGTAATTAGCCGACGATTCTAAAAGAAACCTCATCTCCTGCAGGGAGCCCCAATCTGGTCTGGCTAAGCCCCCTTTTTCGCCAAGTATTGCCGACAGTATTTACACACATAGTCTATAAGTAACATACCGTCCTGCAGTCTCAGATGCTCTCACAATACGTACTACTTGACCTCTCTGCATCCCATAATACCTAGCTACAGGGTCATTGAATTGTATTCTTGGCAACTGGGTGTCCTTAACCTTGTATCTTTCCAGCAGAGTTCTCTTTTCTGCTGGACTAAGGATATTATGTCGGGGAACCAACATATGCTTTGTAATGTTAACAAGTAATTCTGTTTCTTGGAATAGTTCAATAAAATATTTGGGCTGCATTTCCTGCAAACACTGCTTTGCAAAAGGTGTCATAGCCGCCTGAACAACCATTATGGCACGCTGCACGCCTTCATTTCTCATCCGCTCTGCTAATACTTTAATGGTCTTGACGCCTACTTTCACTTCCTCGGGATAGAATACAAATACTTGATCTGAGGGATCTCCATGCTTGGATGCCAATATCGTAAGGTCTTCCTTGCGAGGATCTTCTCCAAATCTATCCCGGAACTGCTCTTGGCTCATCTCACGGTCTTCCTGCGGCAATTGGCAATGCTTGGTTAGAGCTCTCATCCTTTGATGATTTCATGTGAAGCTGATCCCAGTGCTTTGAATAGTACCCTATACAAAAGTCTATATTTTGATGAAAATGCATGCGCACCTGACTAACAAGGTATCCTCTATCATGGAGCATCTCTAGACTTGTTTTTCGTATTCTATAATACCGCGTTAAATTATCCATGATAGTAAATTAAAAGCTTTGCCAAGAGATGAATTCTGGATGGAGTGCAGCGTGCAACTTTGTAGTCTTCAATTTCTGTTACGATGTTTAAATTGAATGTCCAAAATGGTAACATCATATACTTATAAGAAAACTGTACCTGGGTTTTTAACACTCACCTAATTAAAGATGGCCGAGCATGCAACAGCTTGGCATCAATTGCTCCAAAGTAAGCCTCCCTCTTTTTTCTATTTTCTAACTGGAGTTCTTCTCGCTGACGCAAGGGCGTAAGAGGATCAGCAACACTCAGTATATCTGCCCTGATCTCACTCATTATTTCCTGTGCTGATTTTCCAATGAGACTCTCCACGACAGCTCCACTCCCATAGAGCGTTTCACTGCATACAAAGTTGTCTTCCACATGTAAAAAGTCATCGTGTTCTAAAAAGTGCCTCCATACATCATCAAGTTCTCCTTCAATCTCAGGATGATTTAGTTTATATGCTGCACCATCAAAACAAGCACTCCCTCTGGCTGCCACCACTCTTCTGTAGTCCTCCCTGGCGGCCAATTTTGCTGGGCACAACCACCTGTGATCCCTCCCCTCAAACACTCCCACCATCCTAAAATGGTCATAAGGATCAAATCCACACATGGTATTCATTCCTAGACATCCATAGGTACCAACAGCCTCCAGCACGTCTATATTCTTCTCTATGTAACGAACAGTGTCAAAACAGGGCGTCGACCCAAAGTACTCATCCAACACCATCATCTTCTCTGCTCTGACGTTGTGTGTTTCAAATGTAAAATTTGTGAATCCATTGCTAGTGATATTAACTGGATTGGTGTGCCACTCAGCATACTGAAAGGAAGGTCGCAATTCAGCATAGGACTTGGCATGAGCTGGCGACATTGGAACAAACAGTGTCTCGTAAGGAGCGATATGAAGGCCGTCGTACAGCCCATAGGCACCATATGGTCGCACTCCGCCATTGCAATTCCAAGTAGACTCTCGTCTCCAATCTATACCGGCATAGCGCAGCATGAGACTCGCAATATTCCTGCCGGACTCTAAAATGCGTTTTGACGCTCCAAGGTCGCTGTGATACCGGGTCTGCCATTCGTTGGGGTAGCATTGGAATATTGCACCGTCTTCCTGAAGCATCTTCAAAGTCGATTGGTCGCATGCAAAGGCATGCCTTCCAACGTAGGGGTTTCTCCTCCACATCTTAGACGGGTTGCCATCCATAGGCGCACCATCGCAGCTTATGATGGATCCTACCAAGGCTGTGTTTTCATTCAAATGTGACGTAAATGCTGTCGTCCAGTGCATGTGTCTCCTGATTGCTGGAGGTATGAAAGGCCCCATCACAAATGAATCCACGACAACAATGAACTTGAACTTTTCTATTTCGTTCAGTTGAGGCAACGCTAATCCTATGGCACCCCATGTTGTGTTGCATGGACTTGTCAGTTGTATGCTTGCTACATGATGGTGATTTTTATGAACTTTTTGTCTAGTGCTCATTGGGTGAGCAGCGTGTATGAACACATACTCTACAGTATCATCATCAGCCTGCAGAGCCATGGACGAAAAGTAGTCCATTCTCAAATCGTGCTCATAAGACAACCCAAAATAGACGTACAGAACTAATGTGGGACTGAGTGCCGGCGGCATAGGCGGTTGTGAGGGCTGCTGGATGAAGATTGGAGGCAGTGGTAATGGTTCAATGGAAGGTCTTCGTTTTCGTTTCTTGGGCTTTGTTGGGCTTGGTGGAGGTGGAGGTAGGCGCCCATTGGTCCCTTCCTGATCGGATCTGCCTTCGGCTAGGCTGCTGCATTGATCTTTACAATCGCAGTAGTTCTTGTGACTTGATGAATTTTTCAGCAAGACAGCAGAGTTGTACCAAATAATGCAAAATACAATAGTTGCAGAGCTTGTCAGGAGGATGAGTCGGCTGGACAACCGACTGGAACGGGGTCTGTCTAAGTGTTTATGCAGCATATAAACTAGCTCTAGGAGTTCATAGGTCCATCACAAAAGAGATATCTTAAGGACATTCGACTTTTAAGTTGATTTCCTCGGACCAAAATCGTTTGGCAATGTAACTAAAACTGGTAAATTGCGAATAATAAAACGCTGGTTGTACTCCAGGCCTTTGGAGAAAATAATCTGAACAACAATGTAATCATTCTATCCCAGCTTGTATAGTTTTAGATCCTTTGAGTACTGGCGACCATCATTCGTCCGTTCAAAACCTTTGTGACAGTTGCAACACTGTCCTTGCGGAATGCTGGAGATTATAGGAAAACATTGGGGGCGCACTTCCTGGCCATTGCTGTGTTCCCAGGATATGTGAATTGAATTTAAGAGAGAATGATACCAGTGATTGCCACATGCATGCTGATGGCATTTGTTGGGCCGATGTTCCACCATCATTCACTAAGTATTATTATCTTTGCACACAAAATGAATGAATGTACTGCTCTTTGCAGTTCCAGTAGCATTAATGTGTTCGTGTGTTAATTTTTGTATCATTGTACCGTAGCTTCGATAAAAAATCGTTTCTCGGCCAGTATGAGAGCCCACCTAACATGCTTGGTCGGAGGCGGACAACATCAATAGTTTGATCGCGAGACGCAGTCATTCTAAAGTATTGCAGTTTCATAGCATTATATATAACTGTACGATGGACTGTCCAATTCGCGGGTCTAATTAGGTGCACTATTGTGTAGAATTTCAAATTGTAATTATGAGTCTCACACAACGAGCGATCCACCCAGACTTGGCAGAATTGTTGCCTGATGATATGGATATACCATACGAGGAAGAGTTGTTGCGCAACCCCTACTCTGTAAACATGTGGATTCGCTATATCAATGCTAGAAAAGATGCACCCTCGAAAAAGCGTTATCTGCTTTATGAGAGGGCAGTGAAGGCTCTGCCAGGTTCTTACAAGGTATGCTTAGAGCGCAAGTTCAGTCGGGGTTCCTCACCCCTCCATCACCTCACCGCCTTTCACGTTTTCCCTGTGCAGCTCTGGCGCTCTTATCTCCTTGAAAGGAGATCAGATATCAGACATCTTCCCATCAATCACCCTTCATATGTATCCTTGAATAACACATATGAGAGAGCCCTAGTTAGCATGCATAAAATGCCTAGAATTTGGACAGAGTACCTGGAGTTTCTGACGGAGCAGAAGGTTGTCACTCTGACCCGAAGAGCTTTTGACAGGGCCTTGATGTCTCTCCCAATCACTCAGCACGACAGGATATGGGCTCTGTACATTACATTTATTAGTCAAGCTGGCATACCAATAGAGACAGCTTTGAGGGTCTATCGCAGGTATCTGATGCTTGAACCAATGCATGCAGAAGAATACATAGCCTACCTCGTAGTGAACAACAGGTGGGGGGAGGCAGCATCTCGATTGGCGGACATAGTCAGCGACGAAACATTTAGGTCGTTAGAAGGAAAATCAAAGCATCAACTGTGGCTTGAACTGTGTGAAATTATCACGAAACATCCTGCGGAAGTGGCTGCTGAAAAGAATATCCAGGTAGATGCCATATTGCGGACTGGTATAAGCAGATATAGTGAGGAGGTAGGCAGATTATGGACATCTTTGGCAGATTACCACATCAGAAGGGGTGCATTTGAGAAGGCCAGAGATGTGTATGAGGAGGGATTGACATCTGTCATCACAGTGAGAGACTTCTCCCTCATATTCGATGCGCTCATGCAGTTTGAGGAGGCCTTGATACGCGCAAAGATGGAAGGACTGGCAGAGGAGGAGGAGGAGGAGGAGGAGGAGGAGGAGGAAATACAAGACCAAGATGCTACCACGTTTTTATTGAAGGACAACGGCAATGACTTGGATTTGCGCCTTGAACGCTTAGAAAGGCTGATCGAACGACGGCCTGAAATGGTTTCCTCAGTTGTCCTCAGACAAAATCCTCATAACGTTGGTGAGTGGCATAAAAGAGTTAAGATATTTGCAAAGGACCCTGCTCGACAAATCATGTGTTACTCCGAAGCATTGAAAACAGTCGATGCTGAGCTGGCTATAGGCAAACCACATGGCCTGTGGGTGGCGTTTGCTAAATTCTACGAGTCTCATGGAGAGTTGAATGAAGCAAGAGTAGTATTTGATCGTGCAGTAAATACTGCAAAGTTGAAGTATGTAGATGATTTGGCTTCAATCTGGTGTGAGTGGGCTGAGATGGAGTTGCGGCACAAAAACTACAAAAAGGCACTGGAGCTTCTTCGTGAAGCCACATCTCGACCGGCCCGGCCTCGAAGTAGGGAGGAAGAGTCCGGCATGCCTCTGCAAGCACGTGTGTACAGGTCATTGAAGCTCTGGAGTATGAGATGTGATTTGGAAGAAAGCCTTGGAACGCTTGAATCGACCAAGGAAGCCTATGAAGCTGCCATGGCGATCAAAGTAGCCACCTCACAAATGATCCTGAATTATGCAGCGTATTTACAAGAGGAAAAGTACTTTGAAGAAGCTTTCAAAGTGTATGAGAAGGGTATACATTTGTTCAAGTATCCGCATGTCAAGGACATCTGGACCGCGTATCTTGCGCATTTTGTGACCAGGTACAAGGGCACAAAAGTGGAGAGAGGCAGAGATTTGTTCAGGGAAGCCATCTCTGCGGCACCTGCTGAGTTTGCAAAGCCTTTCTACCTTCAATTTGCGAATTTTGAGGAGAGTTATGGCACTAAAAGTAACTTGGTGAGTATATTTGAGGATGCAGTGAAGAAGGTTCCAGCAGAAGAGAGGTTATCTGTGTATGAAGTCTACTTGGCAAAGGCATGGGACTATTTTGGGGTTCCAAAAGTCAGGGAGGTTTATGAGATGGCATTTAATGCAGAGCCTCCTTTTCACTTGCCAGATGCTGATGCGAGAACAATGTGCATTCGTTTTGCTGCTTTAGAGACCAAGCTGGGTGAGATTCCAAGGGCTAGGGGTATATTCACACAGTCCAGTAGCCTAGCAGACCCTCGATCCCCCCAGTGTGCTGCTTTCTGGGAGGCATGGAATGATTTCGAGGTTCAACATGGAAATGAAGAAACTTTCAGAGAAATGCTCAGAATAAAGAGATCTGTTGCTGCTGCACTCTCAGATACCCATTTTAATACGGCCATAATCGATGCTGCTGCATTGGGCACTGCGACACTCACGGCTGTGAAGAGGAGGAGAGAGGAGGAGGCGGGGGGAGAGCAAGGCTTGGCTCAGCCATTGGGTACAAGAGTTCCTGGTTTTGTGAGTGCTGGAGTCATACAGCAAGGGAAGACTGACGAGGCTGAGAAAGATGTTGCACAGCAGTTGGTCAACCCTGAAGATATCGATCTGGGAGAATTTGAAGAGGAGGAGGAGGCAGTGGTGGAGGCAAAGGAAGTCCCAAGCTCTGTCTATGGGGAGTTGGCTGACAGATCGAAGAAACAAAAAACTGCCGAGTAAAAAATTTAGGATAAACTTGTTAATAATTCATACGGATCATTGGATTGGTTTCCCAAAAGAGTAGGCAGCCGGCGGTCATCACTGTATACAATCCTGCAAGAGCTGTAAGCCGCTTTCTAATAGAGCGTTGCATATATCTGATTTGGAATAACATATAGAGTCAACATCATGGCAACGAAGGGAAAGGGCCTCATGGAACAGGTATGTTTCATTGCCATCAAGGATCTTCTGCATGCGCCTTTCGAGTAGACGATTCATCTGTCCCATTTATGCCGCATTATAGGATCTCAGCAAGTTGGATGTGACTCAACTGACTCCATTGTCTCCCGAAGTCATCTCTCGACAGGCCACTATCAATATCGGTAAGTGCCACGTCTCTCTTCTTGGTACTATGCTCAGAGCTGTCCTTATCTAACTTACTCTCTTTTAACAGGTACTATCGGTCATGTGGCGCACGGAAAATCTACAGTAGTCAAAGCCATCTCTGGAGTCCAAACGGTCCGATTTAAGAATGAATTGGAACGTAACATTACCATCAAATTGGGCTATGCAAATGCAAAGATCTATAAATGCAAGGATGACACTTGCCCTCGTCCTTCTTGCTATAAAGCTTATGGTTCTTCCAAAGAAGACACTCCCAAATGCAATGTTCCAGGGTTTGAGGATTCTCAGATGCAGTTGCTGCGTCACGTCTCTTTTGTCGACTGCCCTGGCCACGATATCTTGATGGCTACCATGCTGAACGGTGCTGCTGTTATGGACGGAGCCCTTCTTCTTATTGCAGCAAATGAACCGTGTCCACAACCCCAAACAAGTGAGCATTTGGCAGCTGTTGAAATTATGAGATTGCAACATATAATCATCCTCCAGAACAAAGTTGATCTAGTCACCGAAGCGGCTGCCCTCAACCAACACGAGGCCATCACGAGATTTATTCAGGGCACCATTGCTGAAAGTGCTCCAATAGTTCCAATCTCTGCACAGTTGAAATACAATATCGACGGTGTGTGTGAGTATATAGTCAAAAAGATCCCTGTCCCAGTCAGAGATTTCACGTCCCCCCCACAAATGATAGTGATTCGCTCTTTTGATGTCAATAAACCTGGTTCAGAAGTAGATGAGTTAAAGGGAGGGGTAGCTGGAGGTAGTATATTACAGGTAAGAGTTATAATGATTATTGTTTACTATACTTTTTGTCTGTCCATGTATATATAAATGGACCCTGGGAGAAAGCAGAGGCCAGAGAACACGACATGAACTGGTCTCTCGTCAATCTCAGGCATAGCATGCATAGCGGGGCTTATGGTGAGCTCAGCTGACTTTTTATATGATCTGGATGCTCAATCCTCTCCGGTACAATATGTGCAGGGTGTGTTACGCATGGGACAAGAAATTGAAATTCGACCAGGTATTGTGACCAAAGATGCTAATGGTCAGATCAAGTGCATTCCAATATTTTCACGCATCGTATCACTGTTCGCTGAACAGAATCCTTTACAGTTTGCTGTTCCAGGCGGTCTTATCGGGGTGGGTACTACTGTGGATCCCACTCTGACTCGTGCTGATAGATTGGTGGGACAAGTTCTGGGTCAAGTTGGTGCCCTTCCAGAAGTGTTTTGCGAATTGGAAATCAACTTTTTCTTGTTGCGCCGTCTGCTGGGCGTCAGGACGCAGGGAGAAGAAAAACAAGGGAAAGTGAGTAAACTGAGTAAGAATGAGGTACTCATGCTTAACATTGGGTCCATGTGCACTGGAGCCAGAGTTTTGGCGGTTAAGGGTGATTTGGCAAAGCTGCAGTTGACCAGTCCTGTGTGCACGAAGGAGGGCGAAAAGATCGCGCTGAGTCGACGAGTCGAGAAGCATTGGCGTCTGATTGGTTGGGGTCAAATCCAAAAGGGTATGCAGCTGCCTCTATAATCCTTACTTTCTTACGTACTTCATATTAATACTACTTAGGGACTACGTGTGAGTGTGTGTATGTAATAATTAATTACAGTGCATTACAGTGCCATACTTATGAGCTGCAGTGTCTTCATGAGTTGGGCTGACACTCTGTGAACTTGTTTCAGTACTTCAGGATGGCTCAAAGCCAATATCTGTGCATGTGAATGTGTTTCGAGTATAGTATTGGATATCAATGTCAGATAGGTATCAAAGCTCCCTATGGCATTCTTCCATTTTGGGAGTGCCTCTAAGCCACTCACCAAAAAGTCCTCGGCTGTCACTGTCAGAGTTTGAACTTGTTCTAATGAGTACTCACACCCCTCCTCATGTGTCAGTGACGTCTTCTCCAAGACTCTGTCCGCAAAATTCATGATGCAGCCATCGAAAAGAGCTGCACTCGTGAGGAGGATCAAAATGGAGGTGATGGGTGCTTTTAACAGCAACTGTAACAACCTGTCGGCTATTTTGTCAAGTGCCACATGGCATGCCCTAGCATGGAGCAACACTGAAATCAAAGAGTTCAAGCAGTCTTCTTCCATCTCTGTCAGTTCTGGAGCCCTTCGAGCTGCCAGTATTGCAATGGTCCCAATAACCACTTCAAGAGGGGAGCCGGCATCCACTTCTTCTTCTTCTACATTATCTTCTTTGAAATTTGTTTTGTCCTCCTGAAAGAATCTCTGGATCAAGGCAGATACTGCAGATATTGGTGTATCTGTCAGGACAGTGAGTGGAGAATTATGGAATCTCAAAGCCTCGGTCAACACATGGCTAAAGGCTTCTGGAGTTGTGCCGAAAGCATGGTGCCACAGAGACAGCGGGACATGGTGACACACATTGTTGTCCCTTTGACAACAAGAAGAGGGGTTGCCGATGTTTTGCAAGCATTGATGTAAAGACGGGGCCGAACACTCCGCAAGTTGATCTTGTAATTGTTGGCACCGCTTTGTAGCTTCCCTGAGTACAGAGTCCCGTTTGCGCTTGTGCACGACAGCTATTGCAAGTGCTTGTTTGACCGCTGGTTCCAACTCAACCATCGTAACATGCAACTGTATGCTATTATTACTTTTTGTCCAATCAATGAAGGGATTCTAAAACGATGTGCGTGTTCTATCTTTCGTTGATCAAAATCAAACGATCTTGTCTTGTCACAGCTTCAAGGCACCTGCCTACTACCTCCCTTGTGCAGATGTTCATATAAGATTCTGCCATGCATCTGCCGGAACCATACTTTGGATATCTATGTATACATCTAAAATGAAGTTTCTAGTAATAACCCTTATTCTTGCTGTGTCTTGCGCACAGGGCTTTAATCTTAGAGACCCCTCCTCATGGGTCGACTCTGTTAGTAACAGTTTCAAGACTTTGAACGATTGGGAACCTCCGGATTTCTGTGGCAAGAGCGAATGTCCACCATTCTCCGTGGAAAAAACCACTCAAGACTACGAAGTTCGCACCTATGAAAAGGGAAACTGGGTTATGACAACTGTCACTGGCTCTGGCTTTGCAGTAGCCTATACCCAAGCCACTGCACGACTGGTGAAATATTTCAAGGGTGCCAATACAAACAGCACAAAGATTGAGATGACAGTCCCTACCCTAGTTGAGTACAAAATGAAAGATGAGCCAAGTAATGATGATGAATTCTCATTCTCGATGTGGCTGCCAAGCGAGTATCAAGAGGCTCCTCCACGGCCAACCGATGAGGGTGTTGATGTCAAGGAATTTGAGGAGATCACTGTTTTTGTAAAGGTCTTTGGTGGATTTGCTACCGACAACTCTATCAAGAAGCAAGCCAAAGATCTGATGGATACCTTGGATGAAAATGATGAGGATTACAATGGTGAATGTGTGTATGTAGCGATATATGATCCAGCTGTCAAGCTTCTCAACAGACACAATGAAGTTCATGTTGTGCGAGGCAGCAGCAGAGTGGTGAGCTCATAAGTATGGTAGCAGCAGCGTTTTGTAATTGTATGAAAAACGAAAAAAAAGAAAATGTTAATTAACGTTCACAGGCCTCGTGACGTCAATCCTTGTCTAATTTCATCTACCAGTTGTGGAATTATGATCTCTGGAGGCTTAGGCCCTGCAAAAACAGTTGTCCCTGCAACCAAAACATTCGCACCTGCAGATGCAACTGAAAGGGCATTGTCGGCCGTAATCCCTCCATCTACTTCTATATTTATTTTTGCACCATATCTATCTCTCAATGCCTTCACCTTGGGCAATACGCTTGGCATAAATTTCTGACCCCCAAAGCCTGGCCTAACGCTCAACAACAGAACTGTGTCAATGACTCCTCTGTCGACGAGGGCAAAGACAGCCTCAGCTGCAGTTTCAGGAGACAGAGCAATGCCAGCCATCATGCCTCCGTCCTTAATCTGCAGCGCCAGTTCTGCCGCTTTTTCGCAATCCATATCGACTGCCTCGATGTGGAATGTAAACTGGCTTGCACCCGCAGCAATCATATCCTTGACATAGTTTTCAGGGTTCACCACACACAGATGGCAGTCCAAGAAGGCCTTGGTATGTTTTCTCAGCGATTTCACAACCGGTGGTCCAATGGTAAGGTTGGGAACAAAATTACCATCAAAAACGTCCACATGTATCCATTCTGCTCCAGCAGAAGAGACTCGATGCACATCTTCTGCCAGCATGGCAAAATCTGCAGACAATATTGATGGCGAGATGATTGGTGTCAACCCAGTGGCTGTAGATTTTGTTGTAATGGTAACCTCAGCCGAGGTCTTGGCAACAGCAGAAGCATGGAAACATGATTTCAAGGAAGGATAGAGTGCTCTATATGCAGCATAATGTGCCCTGTACTCTGCGTGCCTTTCCAAATCGGGCCGCACTACTCTGGATACTTTCACCATGGCCTGGGCAGCTGACTCGATATCGGGGAATAGCCCAGCGGCGGCAGCAGCTAGAATAGCAGATCCAAGGGCGGGAGCATCAGCGCATTCCGTAAGAATGAATGGGATCCCACAAATATCAGCATGAAGTTGCATCCACAGGACAGACCGCGTGGGTCCACCCGCCACAACAATGGAGTCGGGAGAGTATCCAGCAGACTTCATAGAATCTAAGACGAGGGCAGTGCCATATGCAATGGACTCCAGTAGGGCTCTGAATACATGTCCACGCCCATGTTTTAATGTCAGTCCAATGATGGCCCCTCTGGATAAGGGGTCAGTATGAGGGGTTCTATTCCCTTGAAAGTGATCGAGGGCAACTACGCCTTCAGCACCAGGCGCCACTGCTGCAGCCTCACTATCCAGCTGCTCGTAGGAGATTCCAGGACCTACAAGCGTACGCTTGAACCAAGCAATGACTGAGCCAGTCGATGTCTGTCCACCTTCCACGATGTTGACGCCAGGAATCAAAGCATCTGCATAGGTTCCCCAGACGCCTTGACCCTGGAATATTCTATCCGTCATACCAAGATGGAGGTGACTGGATCCAGTGAGCAGAGCCATTTGTCCTGGTCGTAATACACCGAGACCTACCATACCAATGAAGGCGTCAGCACCACCTTGAGCGACCAGTAATCCTTCAGGCAACCCTACATGGGCAGCAGCATCCGATGTCAAGCCACCGACTGCCACTCCAGGAAGCAGAATATCCTTGGGCCATTTATCGAGCAAGTCCGTCAGACCCATTTTCTCTAACAATGTCGTTGGAGGACCAGAGACGGCATCGTAATGCCAGCGTACAGACACATTGTTCTGACTCGCACACAGTCGGCCTGTGAGTTTTAAGTTGATGTAGTCCTGATATTCGCAGATGTAGGTGGCCTTTTGGAACACTTCTGGCTCATTCTCTTTGATCCAAAGGGCTTTGGGGACCATCCACTCTGCAGATACCGGACCCTTCCCTCCTCCATTCACACGTAGAGCAGGATCCCCACAAGCAGCGATCTTTGCTGCTTGAGGAGCAGACCTCATGTCCATCCACAACAGAGCAGGGCGAAGAGCGTCTCCTGCCTTATCTAAAGCAACGATTGTACAGCAGGTGGTGTCTACGCACAGAGCAGCTATGTCCATGGGGCTTATACCAGCTTTGCTGACTGCATTGTTGACCGCTGTGCCAAGAGCTTGCCACCAGTCGGAAGGGTTTTGCTCTGCCCATGATGGAGCAGGGAAAGACGTTGGGTATTCGACAGAAGCAAATGCCAGAGCTTGACCTGCAACTTGAGCATGCATCAGGGGGGCATCCTATCCGAGGAAAGTGTAGAAGACAACATTCGAACCTGTGGTGCAATCGAAGACGCCAGCTCTGAGGGATTCTGTGCCACCATCGACACCAATAACAAACTTATTCGTCATTATGTCCTGATGAATTCATTTATTTGAATTTGTCGATGCCGACAGTCGACCAAAAGGAATGCCTGGGTTTCAACCTAAAGGACCAAACTCAGGCAGGTTTGATCGGGACGCATTTCCAGAGCTGATTTTTTGAATGACTTACTTTTCATCCATCCAGTGGGTCTCTGACTAGCAATGAACAGAGATCAAAACCATCTGCCAGATAAAAGCATCGTGGGGCTGATTGCTTGTGCATGAAATGGTCTCATCATAACAGGCATGAGGCTACCTCTCCCATCATTAAGCACTGTATACAATTCTCTTGCATAAGGAGCCTCAATTGTTTTCTTGATCAAGCGAGGCAGTTACCGCATTTTTACAACAGTAATACTGTCCCTCCGATAGAACCAGTTCTTCCATCTGTAAAGTCGCATCTCTCTCGTGATGACCTGTCGACAGAAGATAAAACTCGGTACTAAGCCCTTCTCGGTCGAGAGAAGGCACACATGCTCCAAAATAATGAGTAGAAAAGTGCAATGCACTTTGGCAGACAGTCATTCAGAATCAACTATCGCACTTCCTCTTGCTAGACGCGAGACCCTCCTAGCACTGACTGCTACCACCGCAGCACTCGCTCTTGTCACTCCATCTGCGATGGCAGAGGAGCCAGCGATCACGCAGAAAGTTTATTTTGACATAACGTATGGCGGGGAACCTGCTGGCAGAATTGTGCTTGGACTGTTTGGGAATGTTGTTCCAAAAACTGTGTCCAATTTTGTGGCTTTGAGCACAGGAGAGAAAGGGTTTGGTTATAAAAATTGCACATTTCACAGGATTATCAACAACTTTGTGCTCCAAGGTGGGGATTTTGAAAAAGGAAATGGTACAGGGGGCAAATCAATCTATGGTAGAAAATTTGCCGATGAAAATTTTCAAATACCTCATGCACCAGGATCGCTAAGTATGGCCAACGCTGGCAAAGGCACGTTCACATGTTTAACCTCAATCTCAGGCTATTTCTAAGGCAAGCTTTTCCGTATGCAGATACAAATGGTTCTCAATTCTTCATCACCACTGCAGACACTCCATGGTAGGGCTCATTGACTCAATGTGTGGTTGTTGCAGTACTCAGAAGCTTACTGACCAGGTGATCATCTTTGCAGGCTGAATGGGCGCCATGTCGTTTTTGGAAAGGTCTTGGAGAATATGACTCTGGTCAATACATTGCAGACTGTACCAGTCGACAGAAGTAATAGACCTTTAAAACCTGTGGTGATAGCAGATTGTGGTATCCTTGAGTCTTGAACCCCTCTAGCTCTGCGAATGTGAGTTGTTCTGTGTGGGGTTGACAAAAGTAGAAGCGCTAGCGCACGCGCACCAGATTCCTCACAAGTAGATTTGACCACACACATACGTAATCAGAAGCCACTGTCCACTTATAATAGCATATCTTGTAATAATATTCGTTAAAGTGTTTATGAAACGTGTGCACCACTATATATCTTTTGCTTCAAAGCATAACAAATAAATTGCCAGAAACGTTGGAATCCTCAAACCCGCTTTCCAGACTGTCGACAGACTTAATAGAGTTACTCTAAATGAATAGCACAATACCGAAAGCAAACGCTGCTGCTTTGAGGAGAGGATATGGGAAGCCACAGCTCGCACCTAAAGTGTCGGGAATCCATGCTCAAACTCGTTCTAGAAGGAGTCCGCCTGTCTGCCTAGCTGGCAGTCTCTTAGTTGGTGATAGTTCTATAAAAATTGCGACCCAAATTATATCAGCGAGCGCTTGGGCTGCAGCAGCATGGATAGGCTTCCGACTCAAGTTGGAGCAAGATCGCCTTGATAGCCGAAAAGGCCAGAAAGAGTGTGACACATGCCATGGGACTGGATATGTAGAGTGCATTTGTACTCGTTGGAATGATGGCGATGTAGGGTGTAGCACTTGTAGAGGCACCACCGGCATTAATGGCAAAATGATCTGTAACTCTTGCGGAGGCGGAGGAATGGCCGTTCCAATAGAGGCTAAGGTCTATATCAAACCTGAGAGAGATTATATGAACAGAAGAAACCTCTGATTACATTAACAGGCCCCATTTTCTTACAACTTATATTTGGAGCATTTGTATGATACATTCTTGATTGCTCTTGTATACAAAATCTTTATTGAAGTGCGCACACACAAATGAATGATCGAAGGCAACCCACATGATTTCTCATTTGATTGGATTTTCCTTTACAACTTGTAATTTCCTCAAAACAAAAAACATGTACATTTCTCTTATCTAACATCAAGTATCAAAGCTAGCTCGGAAAACACTCGCAGGTTCCTCTCTCCTTTTGCAATAACCCCCTGGTACTGGGATCTGAGGCTCCATGTGCTGCCTGGACAACAAATTTAACCCGTACAAAAGGGGATTGGTTATTGGTGGATCTCTCAATTGAATATTATTGACAGAATGCTCATATATCTTTCCTTCTTTATCTAATTTGTATGTGAAAATGCCATCAAATGTCCCCTCTGTTTCCCACCAGACCCTAGGGTAGGCATGCAATTTGAACCGTATTTTAATCTGGTGGTCATCAGGTTGCCATATTCGTTGAACATCTATGTAAATCTTCTTAAAGAAGAGGGATCCATGGAATTTTAAACTCCAAATAATGAGCTTGTAATTCCTTTTACCTTGAAAGCTAATGTTGGGATCTTTGAAGATGATGTCATCCCTGTACACGTCGTAGTTGAGATCTTTGACAAAAAGGAGGGGAAGGTCTTCTCTCAAGGTACGTATAGCATCGCCAAGATTAGCGTAAAAGTCTGGACTCTTCTCATTAGTTTCTTGCTTCTTGGGTGGTTCATTAAGCTGCACTTCAAATTTTTCAACAGCTGCTTTCCTCGGCAGTGCAAGACGCTGACTGGCGTCCAGGCGGTCAGAATTGAGTAAGAACAATCTATTAGAAAGCCCTGATACTGAACCTTCTGGCCTGTCTATTAAAGGTAGACAAATTACTAATGGCTCAGAAGTTTGAAGTGCCAGCTGAGGGGCTTCTCTCGGAATCCGAGGCTTCGAATGTGAGTAATAGGGTCTATGAACCCTTCTGTAGGACAATTTGTGCGCATTTAAAGATTTTGCTTCTATCATAGCTTGCCCATGTCTCGCTACGAGGGCGCAATTAGCTTGTGGGAAAAGAATTTCCTTAAAACTGTGGCAAGCAATTGTTTCCCTATGAGCTCTACCAGTGAATTTATGGTAAGTTTTGTTTAATTGTTGTATATTTTAATTCGTAAGTTGGCATGCGCGAATGAGGATCATAAGGGACGAGCATTGCTTGTGAGGCAGCGAGGGTGGCCAACGTGCAGGTGGGGACTGAAGAAGAATCAAACTGCATTTTGTCCAGGTATTCAGGGTTGCACTTGAGATGATCTTTAGTTGATGTGCTATGTTCACATCAGATTCTTTTTCTTGGGAAGTTTCTAGCATAGAGTAAAGATTTTGCAGTATTGCTCGCACATTTTCTTTTGCCAGGCCCAGCCAAGACCCTCTTGAAAGGTACATCCTGTCATAGGCACCCAACTTCTGACCAGTTGGACAAAAGATTCAGCTGCCGCGATCAACTTGGTTAGTTCTACGAGGCTCCACCTTTACTCTTGTCATTCGAATTATGTACATGAGTTACTTCACTTCCAGGCGGGTCTACCAGCTACACAGATTCAAGAGATCACTAGATCAGAACTACCCTTCTATTCAACAAAGAATTTACAGCCGTCTTTTCTTCAACTCCATGGCAGATTCTGCTAAGTTTTCTGAGGAGCGTTGGTGGGACAGCAAAACTGTTGCTATTGTGACTGGCTCCAACCAGGGCATCGGCCATGGCGCAGCAACCTCCTTGGCCTCGCAGGGTCTTAGCACAGTGGTCACTTCGAGAAGTGAAACAGCGGCCAAGGAAGCTGCAGACAAGATTGTTAAAGGGAATCCTTCTGCCACTCTTATGTCGCATGAGCTTGATATTTCCGACAGGGAATCTATAAAACAATTTGCCTCCTGGGCGAAGGAGTCTTTCCCAGATGGAATAATGATCTTAATCAACAATGCAGGATTCGCATACAAAGGAAATACATTTGGAGGTGACGAAGCAGAGAAAACAATGGCAATCAATTACCACGGCACTGCCAACATCACCGAGGCACTTTTGCCACTCATAAAAAGTGGTGGGAGAATTGTGCACATGTGCAGTTCGGCAGGAAAGCTCGACATACTTCCCAGGGGTTCCCCTGTGAAAGATAGGTTGGTAAATGCCACTAGTAGAGCAGACATTGATGCTGTAGCAGCAGACTTTGTAGCTGCTATCAGAAGAGGCTCACATAAAGAGGAGGGGTTCCCATCCAGTATGTACGGCATGAGCAAATTGTGCGAGGCCATGCACGCCAGAATACTTGCAAAAGCCTTGCAGAATGCCAACATTACTGTCAATGCATGTCATCCGGGATATGTGAACACATCCATGACAAGTGGACGTGGTCATAAAACATGGGAGGAGGGCGCGGATACAAGTGTATGGCTTGCCCTGCGACCTCCGAAAAGAGTTGTCAGTGGTTGTTTTTTCACGGATAGAAGGCAAGAGGACTTTTAATTTGGACAAATTTGAATTTTTGTAAGGAAATGTTGGATGTTTCACAGCGATGCATTATGTACCCAGTGTAACTTGTAAGTATACTGTAACAGTGCAGCCATCTGATGAAATAACATGCAAATTTTGCATAAGCCATCCTCGAGATTACCTTGCGACTGTTTCGCAAGTTTAATATTTTTTAAAGCGCATTTAGGAGCTCATCGTCGGCATTGGACCTGTCGAAAACTTGCAATTCATACCACGACCGACCGACTCTCGGAACTCTCTGAAGACCAGCAGGCCAGGTTAGAGCAGCAAGATGCCATATGGTTTAGCCGCCTAAAAGATTTCTTGCTTTATCTTGGGACTTCTGAAAAGTATCCCAGTCCATTCTCAGAAGATGTCGACATTCAAAAGCTAGGACGGTGGATTACGAATCAACGGGCACGTAAAGCAAAGTATCTTGCACAATATCCCCACAGATATGCCGCATTAGAGAGCATTAACTTTATTTGGAGTTGTGAAAGTCCAGAGCATGCCTGGACTAGAAATTTCGAAGCTTTAAAGTCTTTCATGGAAGAATTTGGTCGTGTTCCAAGCCAAGTGGCATCTGAGCAAGAAGAGGTTGACCTGGCACTTTGGGTTCAGAAACAGCAAAGGAGGAGGGGTTTTTTGAGAAGTAACTATCCAGATCGGTTTGAAAGGTTGGAAAGTATTCAATTTCAATGGAATTTCGGCACTTTTGATGGCATTTGGAATGAGAATCTCAGTGCGTTCAGGGAATTCATGTTGAACAGTGATAACAATGAGCAGCACCCAAAATCGTATTCTCATAACAAGTCAGAGATGAAGCTTGCTATGTGGAGCACATGGCAGCGCAGCCACAAAAGGAAGCTACAGGAGGATCATCCACAGCGCTATGAGGCATTGCAAGTCGGGGTGAGGGAAGGTTGGTGGGAATGGACTCGAGAGAGAACAAAATCTCATGGAGGAAGAAGGAAATTAGACTGGCTTACCATGTATCAAAGAGCCCAAAAACATATGGAAAGCAATAATGGCGTGCTACCAAATGCGCGTTCTATGAATCCCACCGAAAGACAGCTTGCGCAATGGATATACCGGCAACGACGAGACAGAAAGTCTTTGAGAGGAGAGCAAGTGGCTATGCTAGATAACACGCACTGGTGGAGCTGGGAGTATAAGACCCAGGATGCCAAGTGGACAGCCAAATTGCAGCAATTGGAAGGTTTCATGAAGCAATCAGAAGGAAAGTGGCCTGATGCACATTCGGAAAATAAAGATGAACGCACAATGTGTGCCTGGGTTCTGAAACAACGAATAGCGAAAGAACGATTGGAAGAAAGGTACCCTCGTAGGTTTGAAATTTTGGATTCTAAGCCTTGGTGGAGGTGGGATGACCATGAGGCTTCGTGGCAACAGTCTTTCAAGGCATTGAATGAATTTTACGAGGAGAATCAGCGCCCTCCCAAGGGCTCCACTGGTCACTCGCAGAAAGAACGGAGTTTGGCGCAGTGGGTGTTACAGCAAAGACATCAGAAGAGCATCCTCCTAGAAAAAAGGCTAGATAGATATGAACAACTAGATGCATTGCCTTGGTGGAAATGGAAGGAAGATAGAGATGCCATATGGCATGGACATTACAATGCAGTCCAACAGCATTGGAAGCGCCATGGACGGCTGCCTCGACCTTGGGCTGGCACCAGAGAAGAAAGGAGGCTAGGTAAATGGCGCTACAAACAGAATTCTTCAAGAGCATGGCTCCAACAAAAACACCCTGATAGATATAACTTATTACTGTCTTCCGAGTGGTTTGAATGTAAAGCCTAAGTTGAAACATCTTGCCATCCAGATGCATGTGCAGCACTTAATTTCTCCTCTATACGTCTTCGCTTCTCCGCTGCTGCCCTTTCCTCAGGGGGCATCTCTCCATGCAGATGGACATCTAATGCAAGCAGTCTTTCTATTTGAGCAGCTTTACCACCTCTCCTTGACAAACCAGTTCGTTTGCATCGAATTTCTAGATCCTCATCAGTCAACTTCTCCAACTCAGCTTTCAATGCTGGTCGGTGTCCAGTCAAATCACCTCTGCTAAAAGAAGACTCAAACCCATTAATTATATCTTCCGAGAACACATACCATTCTCTCCACACCTTGAGAACTTTCAGCACATACTTTCTTATGACTTCTTGTGCCATCCTACTCTCCATTCCTCTGGCTGCCTCTGCAAGGGACTCGAATACATCTGGCAAATCATCTGCAAATCTGCTTCGAAACTTCCTTGCATTCTTCATCGCACCTGATGCTCCGCTGTTATACAGGATATCACTCAATAAGTACAATCTGGCAATCTTCAAGGGTACAGGAGTATCTTTATGAACCAGTCTCTCGATCAGAATATCCTCCAGATCACATGCGGACTGGGAGTGATCCATCGCAAACGACATTGCATTGCAGATGTCATCCCGTTCCAAGGTCAAGGACTCTAACAACTCCAAAAATCTTTCCCTGGCACCATCACTCAAACTGCTATTGCCATCTTTTCTGTTGTCCCTTTCAGCAAGCTGTGTGACAGTCATCGCAGGGGGGATCCATCTGTTGCTGCCTTCTACCAATAGAAATGGCTCTACTCTCCACTGCAACAAGGTGTCGCCATTCGAAAGGCTGTAAATTCTCCATCGGTAATACAGATGCTCTGGAGAGTCGACATCGTACATAAAAACGAATTCGGGGTTGTTCACCTCCTGTTCCATTATGATTTGCTCAAAGTCAGTGCCATCTTTAACGACAAACACTGCGGTTGCATCGATGACGAATTTCTGTCTGGGGTCTTCTGGCACAGTGATGATGAAGTCTGGTCCAGAGCCTGATTGAGGCGCGGGAATAATCTCAGGAGCCAAGACACCACGCGGTCTGTTGAATTGTTCAGGTGTAGGTGCCCCATATATTGGTTCTGGAGGCAGGGGCATTGCTTTCCCCCAACCGAGCGACAGTTTGAAATTGAATAAATCAGCGCCATTGAGACAAGACAATGCCTTCTCGGCATCAGCACGTTTCATAAAAGCTATAAAGCCATTGTTCTTGCCTTTCCTGCGTTGCTCCTCGTCTCGTGGCCACATGATTTTCACACTGGCTATGGGTCCAAATCTGCCAAACTCCCTCAGTAACACATGCTCATCGACATTAGGCGCCAAATTGTCGATAAATAAGTTAGTTGACTGAGAGTCTCCTCCCACATCATAGCTGCCTATTTGCGGGACAGTCTCTTTACTTAGGCCACCCAATTCTCTGGCTTCTTGTTTCCGTTTGATATCGTTGAGCAGCGAATGCATTTTCTTGCCACCGCGAGAACGAGTCAGAGCGGCCAATGGCAGCTCGGAATCATCCTCATCAGACTCTCTTTCTAAATCAAATGATGTATTCTCAGTGATACCCTTGTGGGACACTATGGGAGGAGTATACTTGGTTCGTTTTGTCAGAGGTCGTTGACTGTCTTCTGAAGAACCACCCGGCGCTTGTGTACCGCCTTTGTAGAATTGGGTCTCTTTGGATGGCTGCTTGGCCCTGCCAAAGTCATCTTCAAATTCCTCCAACACTCTTTTGGCTTCTTCCTCATCTAGTCTTTTCCTTTCATCTTCAATTTCCTTTTGCTTCTGTATTCATAGAGGTAGAATGAAGCCGGCCGATAGGTGAGATAGAGAAGTCATAGGAATAAACAAAGGTGTCTGGGACATTAGCAAAAGCCAAGGCCCTTGCAGTTCAATCAATGCGTCCAACCTGAAAGGGGGTCTTCTTTTGCTTCAAATGAAACGAGAATGACATCTCAAAATGAACACTCTGTAAGCGATCGACTAAAGGAAAATACCAGAAACACCAACTCTGTCACTGGTCGTATTCATCTCGCCTTTTTTGCCATAGAATACGTACGTCAACTCGAAACTAATCATGTAAATCGCCTTTTTCTTCCCTGTATTTTCCTTCCTGATTCTGGGAGCCGAGCTCATTAGTCCATACACTGCATGCCACAATGTCAATATTAGGCTTTGCAGTAAGCTTTGAAATTGAATCACTGAGGCGCACGGTTTTAAGAGAAACTATCGACCTGCTGCCACAAATTATTCATGGGGCAATCGTCTTCCTCTGCGAAGAAGGAAGTAAAAGTTGAAAACCCAGACCAGGCTCCAAAGAAGAAAATTTGCTGTGCTTGTCCGGAAACCAAGGTAGGTCGAAACCCCTTCGTATCCAGGAAAACAGTCCTAGCTCAGCGCCAGGAATACTGCAGGCTGCAAGAGATCAGTGTGTGGCAGAACACGGGCCCGAATCTGCAAAGTGTCAGCCTCTCATAGAAGCCCATAAGCAGTGCCTAAGATCTGAGGGGTTTAACATCTGATAAACAGGATATGAGTGGGAGGTTATCCTCATCTGAACAGCAAAAAATTTCTCAGTTTTGCGGAGTGACCGGTGCAACGTCATCCATTGCCAGAGACTGTCTGCACGCAACCAATTGGTCTTTGGATGCTTCTGTCAATTGGTACTACTCTAGTCCTATCTCAAGGCCTGGCAATAATCATAGCAGGGGCAGGCATCGTACAGTCGATTATGAGGCACTGGCTGCGCTCTATACACAGTACGCAGACCCTTCTGCAGAGAGGATACTTGCAGAGGGCATTTTCAAATTGTGTGAGGACTTAGGGATAGGCCCAGAAGATGTTGCTTTGCTTGTACTGGCAGAGTACATGGAAGCAGAGACTATGGGAGAAATAACTGAACAACAATTTGAAAAGGGGCTGATTAAACTTGGAGTAAATTCAGTCGATTCCATCAAGGCCAAGCTCCCCGCTCTTCGTAGTGAGCTTGATGAACCAGCCAGATTTAGAAAGATATACAACTTTGCATACTTAATAAGCAGAGAAAAGGGTCAGAAATGTGTCCATCAGGACGTTGCTTTGGAAATGTGGAGAATTCTTTTGCCCCCAAAGCGATGGCCTAGAATAGAGCAATGGTGTGCCTTCCTGACTGAAAAACATAATAGGGCTGTTAGCAGAGATACTTGGTCCCAATTATTGGAATTCATTCTGACTATCGACAATGACCTGTCTACATATGACTCAGCAGGCGCATGGCCGTACCTGTTGGATGATTTTGTGGATTGGTGCAGAACAAAAAGTCCTCAGCCGTCGTAACACTGTATGTGTGTCTGTTGTGTAACTATTAATTATTGAGTTTATATCTCCTCCTCCTCTTCTTCATCTGCAAGGTGTATCCTATCTAGGGCAGATTTGATGAGGTTTGTGTCGGTTGACGCTGGATGAAGATCTAACGCAGCACTGAAGCATGCCATCGCTTCGTCTCTCCTTTCCAACCGTTTCAATAATTTCCCCATGTGGTACAGCACACTTGCTTCTCTTGGTGCAATCCCTCGTAAAACCTCCAGTTCTTTGAGGGCTTCCTGAAGTCTATCCTGTGCTATTAGGACTGTTGCTTTTTCAAACTTTGCCAAAGGATTTCGAGGGTCTGCCTTTGCTGCTTCATCCAACTCCTGCAGAGCTTCAGGCAAGCGTTCCAATTTTGAAAGAGCCATGCCCATGTAACAATGCAATACAGACGAGCCAGGATTGATGACCACTGCACGTCTGAAATGATATTCAGCCTGCCCCCATTTCTCTTGTCTAAAGTATATCAAGCCCATACCAAACCATGCGTTGTAGTGACGTGGGTCAATCCTTGTCGCATTCCTGTAGCAGGCGATGCCCTTATCAAAATCTTCATTTGCAAAGTATTCATGTCCGGAGAGGGTATATGCATAAGGTAGTGTAGGGTCAAGCTGCAGCGCTCGTTGAAAAAAGCGAAGCGCAGTCTCATGCTCTTTTTGCAGGGAGAAACAATTTCCCATGACGCACCATGCGTGAGGCGACATCCGGTCTGTAGCAACCGCATCTTGGGCCAAATAGCTCAGCTCAACCTCCCTCTTCATATGCCACAAAACGGTGGAGTAGTACTCCAGGCCCTTGAGGCGATATGGATCTACAGCATGTGCTTGAGCAAATACTTTGGCTGCCTCTGAGTATTCTACAAGCTCAAAATGAGCACGCCCTAACTGCATAAGCACCCAGCCTGTAGACTTTTGGTTTGCAGGCAGCCTGTCAAAGACAGCTATGGCATCCCTACATTTATAGAATGAGAGGAAGCGTAGCCCAACTCCTAACGCTCTCAGTAATGAAAGGGCTGCTTCTTGCCCTTCCGCATTCCTTATACCTGGAGCTATGCTCACTCCTGCATAGGCCTGAAGGTCCATTTGTTCTTCTACACCAACTTTTCTACCTCCAACGGAGGACTGCCAGATCACACTTGCAGGGTCTGCGAACAACTTGTTAGATATCTTCCTCAGCTTACCATCATCATCAAACTTTCGAGCCGGCCCACTGCTGCTGAGTGGTGGAGACATGGATCGAGCTCGCGTGTACCCTGGCGGGGCCTGGATATTTATTTTGGGAGCGGCAGGTGGCCCCGTCGGAGCTCCACAGGCATCTGGAGTGACAAAGGCACCAGGCGTCAGTTGCTCTGTGATCAGTTGACCTTGTTGAGTATGAGTAGTCACAGCTATAGTTTGATGCGTCGTCTGCTCAGCACTCATGTAATTCTGAAGACCGCTAGCAGGTCGGCCTCCTCCCATAATCAGTGGGGTAGATGAATGCTGTTGTTGCAATGGCGTCACTTTCATATCTCTGCTATGAACTGCTGCAGAAAATTCGTCTGCTGAACCATTTGCATTCGAGACGTAACGTTTTGTTTCTGTGTCAGCTCCTAAAGTGCAGAGCTCTTCAAACGCACACCACATCATGGGATCTAGGATCAAGGCGGCATTGTATGCAGCTATGGCGTTTGCATGCCTATTGGATAATTGATATATCTTACCGAGTAGGCACAAGCCAGCAGCGCCGTGTGGGACTCTACTGGCATCATTGTCTGGTAAGAGAGCAGCTTCAGCCTCTGAGAGTCTGTTGCCCATTTGGATGCAGCAGGTCGCGAAGAGGTAGCGGCTAGCAGGGGAAGACAAGTCCTTGAGTAACTGATATGCTCTGTGGTACTGGTTGGATCTATGATGGCATGTGGCTAACAGAAAAACATTGTTCTCTGTTGCGAACTCTGCCACCAAACGCTCGCAGAGAAAAACAGCATTCTCGTACAAGCACAAGGACAGGTTCTCTTGGACACAGGCGATGAGATGCGCTTCCAATGGATGCCGATTGGAAGGCAATAACTTAACTTGGTTGATGCTATGAGGGGTCGATTGCTCCACGTCCATAGCTTACGGCAGTCTTTCGGGTTAATAGTACCAGATCAAGATGGATCAATTAGTTATTGCGACAAATATGACAATCTCTGTCTGCAGTGATATAAGATTGATGTGAATACATATATTTGAAAGAGATCAAACCTTATGATTGCCCTCTGTTTCGAGAAAATACTGTCTGAACCCATATTGTGCCATGTAATATATAAACTGCGCAGCCCACTTATTGATTCCTCGACCTGCCACATTGCGTATATGTTTTCTGAAGGATAGAGACCCTATCCTTGTTGTAGTGTGGTATGTAAATATGTTGGGAAGAATATGCCCTGATGTGAAAACCAAGGTGATCGGCACAAGTCCGTGGAAAAGAGTTGGGAAGCCGAGGGTTCTTCCGATTAAGGTACGGTTGACAGCGTTGACTAGAGTTCTAGTATTCTAATCTGTGCATTGCATGTTCCAGGCAACAGCAACACCAACGCCAACACTGAGCTTGCTTACACCGCCGCTGGTACCTGCTGAGAGTTTGATAGAACGGCCTCAAGCTGTATTGGCCCAAACAATTGAACAAATCCAGAGTGCAATAGAGAGTCCCGAACAATTATTAGCATTATTGGCAAGGAACACTGGCGATCATTTGGTAGCTACTGCAAAGAATGTGGCCTCATCTATTTGGTTATTTGTGGAATCCTTTGACGTTTTTGGAAATTGGAGTCTGAATTTATTCTTTTTTGCTAGTGTATTTTTGCTTAGCTATTCTTTGCTCGTAGTGGCGCCGAGGCAGTGATTCATGATTGAACACTACTGTTAAACAGGTCTATATCTTATTACTGCTGTGAAGTAATCTAAAGTGACACACAGCAACTAATACCTGTGATGCTGCTTTTCTTTTTCTTTATAGTCCTTTGCATACCAAACAACGCCATATAGGGGTAGAACACACCACAGAAGTGCATCTTTAGCCTGCACCATTTTAAGCACAAAGAGCTCAGTTTATCTGACGTACAAGGAAGGGTTTGATTGCCAACGTACCGTGCTAGCATAATGGGAAGCTTTGTGGGGTAAATCTTTCCAAAGACCAGCCATTATATTCTGTTCGAAAGGAGATAGAGTATAAACGACCTCCTTCACTCTAATTGGTAGCTTTCCCATGACTGAGTGAACCTGTAAAGTTGATGCGGGCATGCAAGATATGCATCAGATTACACGATCATCTTAAGAAGCACAATATGACCGTGCAATAGTTTTGGTTGACTATGCGCTGTCTTTGATAACTCACCTTGTGCAGTAGTCGATTATACGCTAACTTAAAAGACTTTTCGTTTAGCGACGGTTACGTTCTCTTCCGACACTAAAGAAGTAGAAGCAATAAAATTATAAAAACAAAGTGTGATGTACAAGTCGATCCTGTATACAGTAGTTTGCAATGCTCCACCGTGAGCGCCTCCATCTCATCATATGATATGATTGCCAACTTTTGAGGGAGATTTTCAAGTCTCTCAGCATGCTAGTGTCCGCTTCAATATTGAGTATCTCGCTAAAATTGTTACAAGTCCAGATTAAAAAGCCATGGGAAAATCATAGGGGCTCCAAGGTCTCTAAATATCATAATAAAGCTCTGTACATCTCATGCCTACAATAACACTCTCACAGAAAAATCCTACCTACCTACCTACCTACCTACCTACCTACCTACCTACCTACCTACCTACCTACCTACCTATCATATGAATGTTCAGCCCCTGACTAACAACGATAGTAGTAGGAGGGCCAGAGGATGTATTCCATGTACAATCCACCGTTATCATACCGTGGGATACATAAGGTATAGCTGGTAGACAGGCCATTGGGAGTCATGAACTGATTGTGAGACATGTAGCTGCCTTCTGGAGGGCAATCACAGGGTGCCGGTCCCATTGCCCAGGATGACTGTCTGTAGTAACAATCATCTCCAAAATTGTTGTACTGTGGCCTTCCCCTCCAGCGTTCAGAGCTGTTATTGGATGGCCTTCTGCAGCGATTGCGTCGACGCTGGTGCTGCCGGCAGGAATTGTGTTCCTTGGGCCCATTGGTGTGGCCGGGAGCTTCTACTTCGACGGTGACTTTGGCTTGTGTGTCAAGGGTCAATTTCTCTGCCTTGGCAGAGTGCCCCTGCACCTTACCTTCCTCGGCTCCTGCACTAATACCCACTGAAACCCGTTCCAGGACGATTGCTTGAGCACTGATGGCGGCGGACTCTTCATGTTGTATGGCATTATCCACACTAGCCTCAAAATTTGAATTCGAAAATGGCTCATGCCCGTCGTCATTGGCTCCAGTTGAAGCTCTTTTCATGCTGGATGCTTTCTGCAGCCCAACATCCTCTGGGAGCATCTTTTGGGCATCTGGGATGCTCTGCTGGCTGTAATGACTGATGTGCCTGTTTCTCTTGTTGTATGCTTCATCAGTGCATTTGATGAAGTCAAGAATGTCATGGCAACGTTGTTCGTTGAGTTTATTTGAGGTTGGCAATGACACCACCTTCAAAATAGCAACGCCACAGCTGGCAGACTCCGCACCTTGCTCGCACGATGCCTGCTTGGTCACAGTCCCGTCGAGTCCAGCCACAGACTCCTTGCTGCCCAGAGCAGCGTTGGAGTTTGCTGGTGCGCCTGCCTTTGCTACAAGGTTGTCTGCCTGTCTTTTATCGTAGGCAAATGTGCGATTGGAGGTGGGGCTCACTGAGACAACTGCAGACGCCTTCTTCTCCCTCTCACGCACCCTTTGCAAGACGGCAGTCACCCTACTATGCTCTATTTCCGGTGGAGAAGAGTGTAACGATGCAGGACCGCTGGAAGAGGCAGCGCACTGCCTCTTACGATTGCTTTGTGGTTGTTTGCTGCTTTTGGGCTGCACTGTCCTTCCACTCTTGCGCCCTCGAATCTCTATCCACTCAGCGCCCCCGAATCTCTACCCACTCAGCGCCCCCAGTGGTGTCATCCACTTTGTGATTAGAACGAACTGGGATGAGAGGGACCAAACTGTTGGGAAAAGAAAGTATGATCTTTGGTGAGGCGGCAGATTTCGAGCCTCCTGTGGCAAAACTGATGTGATCCAGGGTGGTTGATGGTCCTGTGTAACGGGTCGGGTCGGGGGGATCAGAATGAGATTCGGTTATAATGGGACTTTACACAAACTTCGAAAAAGCTTGTGACTTTAGAGATTTAAAACTTAGGTTGGATAGAAACTTGCCTTTTTTTTTGGCTCCGACTGCAGTCATTGAAGCTTTGGAAGCCTGGGCGATTTTGCGATCAACGGAGGCCCCAACCCTGTTTGGGCTGGTATTCTCTCTCTCAAATACCCTCATAGATGCTTGCATTCAAATCAAACCAAAATTTTGAAATTCCTCAGAATTATTTGCAATATTTTGAGGGAAACAGCAAGGATTTCGGCAGTTGAGACCATTTTACTAACCGTATATCCATCAAACTGGAATATTCCTAAAAATTGTTATTACGATGGAATCAGGGAGTACTTCAGACAGTGTGTTCTCGAAGTTGGTGCGGATCTGTCAACATCCAATCCAAACTTCGCATGCCCAAGGTACCGCCCGAGCACCTGCCCGTTTGAAGCCCCAAGTAGGCAGACGGGCGAATCGAGAATTTCAAGGTTGCTGATGTGAATGCCTTTGACGCAATGGAGGGGTGAAGAGCCACTTTAGGTTACAGAGGAGACAAAGGTCGGATTGATGCCAAACTAAAGAATTGATCACATCAGGACGATGCGGCTACATGAAGCCTGGCACTATTTCATCAGCTTTTATAACTCTGATCGTGTGTTCCCATTGTATGTATCCGGAATTAATTGAAAGGAGGGGAGCATGTGGCATGTCAACGTTCAAAGGCACCCTGTAAAGGACGGTCGCCTTTCCTGAAGAGTTCAATTTCAGATAAAGGGGGGAAGGAGAAGAAGGAGGTAAAAGAAGGGCGCGGCGCAGGGTCTCAAATTTAAAGCACAATGTACCTCATAAATTAGCGCCCACGTGACTAGGCGTCTCGACCACGCCTAGTCCATCCAGCACACAGAAGCAAAATAAGTTGTTCAATGGTTCCGTTCGAGCTGCATATTGTCGAACTGCATGAGCATTGATTTTTGTGGACTGCAATGCTACAGCTGCCTATCTGTGTGATGAAGACAAAAAGCCAGACCATCCAACATCCATCCTGGATGGCTTCGTAACGGCAAAGCATCTCTCAGCCCGAAGCCAGAAGTGCCCTGGACCCGAGCGCACAAACGGACCACTCTGAACGGTCCAGGACACACAAAATCGAGACCCCTCCACCGCTGCTGGGCACAAAGTGGTCTACATACCAATGAAACACCTGAATACCGATACTACTAGCACCTCCTCCTTGCAACGAAATCTCAGCGACTTTCTGACGACATCCAGAGTCCTCTGACCCTCCCTAGCTGCAAAGACTCCATCATCTCCCTCTTCAGTATAATTTCAAACTTTACGTTTCTCAACTGTGGCCTCAACAGAAGACTGAATATTTCTGATCGCAGTTCTTGTCACGAAACAGCTGACATATTTGCCCAGTCGAGTGGCGAGGCAGTGTCAAGGGATACAACGGTCAAATAGGTCCATGCGATGAACATTTATAAAGGGTCGAGGTAGCTTATGCGACTTAGCACTCTCTCATTTGGAGAACCTCTACTTTTCAGTATGCTCACTGCTTTTCCTTATGACGCTGGCACTGGAGCTATCATACAAGCAAAAGGCAGGCAGTGGAGTGTCTGGATCTGCTCCCGGAAAAGGCTGACGAAGCTGGTGTGGTCCGGAGAGGGTGTAACGCCCTGAGCTTGGCAGCGGAAAGTAATGCACCAGAGTGTCTTGGCACGTTTCTGGCAGCTGGAGCGGATGTCAATCAAGTAGACTTCGATGGTAGGACTGCCCTCATGAGGGCAGCGTTCAGTAATGCACTGGAGTGTCTGGAGAAGCTCCTGGCAGCTGGAGCGGACGTCGAGCGAGCAGACTCAAGAGGCGGGACTGCCTTGATGTGGGCAGCGGAACATTATGCAATGGAGTGTCTGGAAAAGCTCCCGGCAGCTGGAGCGGACGTCGAGCGAGCAGACTCAAGAGGCAGGACCGCCTTGATGTCGGCAGCAGAGTATAAAAATCAGGAATGCTTGAAGAAGCTCCTGGCAGCTGGATTAAGGGCTGGGAGAACAAGAAGACCAACAAGCTCAGATCGGTATTGAAGGCTGCAGTGTCTCAAATTTAAAGCAAAATGTACATCATAAAGTAGCACCCACAGTCTCAACCACGCCTAGTCCATCCAGCAAACAGAAGCAAAATAAGTTGTTCAATGGTTCCGTTCGAGCTGATACTGTTCCTACAACTGCATTAGCCAGAACACCTCCAACCACAGCATTTATTGCTGGCATTTCAACTGTTGTATCTACGTAGGCTCTGATTAAAGCCTCTTCGACGTCAAAGCCTTCACCAGCAGCCAAGCTTAAAAGCTCTGGAATGTCAGCTTCGGTAGCACACCTTTTCGCCCTCCCCTCAATTGCAGAGACGAGACGCACTGTCAAATATACTTTACTCATTCGCTTTAGATTCAATCCTGCAAGGGGGCCTTCAATAGCTGCCTTCCAAGGTGGATATATTAGGCTGTAGGAATGCACCTTTCTTGCTGCAATGGTGCCAGTAGACATTTCTCTCTTCTCTTCAATCTCATACTTATGCTGATGTAAATTAGCAAACGCCCATCCAAATATCCCCCGCGAATTTGCAGCAAAGAAAGGGACATCCGCCTCACTGGCCACCGCATCCAGTGCGGCAACGACATTGGCTGGTGCTCCAAACAGCATTATAATACTATAACCCTTCAAGTCTTCTGTTCCCAAATTATTGTAGTCTAGTCCTGAAATCGCCTCAACATTTACCAGAGGATTCATTTCCCGCAGCGTTCTGACAGATGCCTGCGACACCATCTGATCAATTGGAGCATCAGCGGGAATCAGAAAGTTTCCTGGTGATGCATGCGAAACTGGTGTATGATCCAAAATGTGTAATGTACCAAATCCGGCTAATACGATATTCTTTGCGACCTCTGCAGCAAGTCCTGTGCACCCTATAATAAGAACTCTGGCAGAGCTCAATCTGCAAGACGATGGAATGTTGAGAGAGGGGCTGTAAAAATTCACGTTGCAGATGAGGTAAGCGACCTTTTCTGAATCTCTATGCCCCACACTCTTAATTGCCTGTCGTAAACTGCTGCTTCTCTGTCAGTCAGTTCCGCCTTGGCTGCAACCATGCTGAGTGATCAAGGAACGGTGCCTCTCAAAATGCTGCTGTATTTTCTACGGGATAGATTACATCTAAACCTCTGACCACATACAGTTGTTAAGTTCCCAAAGGAAGAAGAGGAATGTTAATTATGGACATATAATGTGCCCAAAGGGCACCACCAAGAAACACATGCATCTAATGGCACTGTCGCTCAGTGTGGTTACAGAGATATGTTTATAGTCTAAGGAGGTACATCTTCGATGTAAGAGTGATTAATGATGCGTTCATCAGTAGGACGTGGAAATTGTGATCGGATCGAAGAATGAGTGAGTCGAGACATAAGCAACCACTAGCTCCTGAAGGGCCTTGTATATTCTTGTATGACTCGAGACGTGGTTTACAAGAAGGCAGAGAGAAGGAAAGAATCATAGCATTTGCTCCTCTCACCACGCCGCTCCAGGACCAAATTAGCGTGACAGGACTCTTTCAGGGTCTGGTCCAGTTTGTGACGACGTTCACCACTGACATTCCTTGGGACTCAGGCGACACAGATACATCTGTATGGACTCTTTTTCAAGCTGAGCCTTTCATTTGGTTTGCTGTCACTGCTCCCAAATCGTGGCTGCCACGCCACTCCACACACGCTGCATTGAAAGGCATACTTCTACACACATACCAACTTGCTCAATTACTGAGAGGGCCCATAGAGAATCTATTGAACAGTGATCCCACTAATCTTGAGGCGACACATTCATTGAATTATTTGTTGGAGTATGTCAGACAGAGGCTGCTCATCACTGGTTCCTACGAACAACGGGAGCTTCGAAACCCGTTAGGCCAGCTAGGACTTCTTCCCCGACTGTTATCAGCTCCTGGTGGTCATGGTTCAGCAGTATCCATCGCACAAGCACTTTGTAATCGTATAACAGAGGAAGGAGGTGCTGTCGGGGCCATGATTTTCTATCAAGGGGTTGCAATCTGGACAACGCTCATGCCAAGCGATGGAGCTATGATTCATGGTCTGATTGCAACTCTGAGTTGCCATGCTGCTTGGCCCCCACCTGCAGGAGGACTGCAACAACGCTCTACGGCCATCAAAGACGAAAATGTGTTGAATCCAATGGCATGGCTGCAGTTTCCAGGGGGGCTCTTGTTTCCAATATCATCAAGTCCTGGATGCAAAGCACCTTTGATTAATCTATCCAACGCAGGACAGCATCGACTCATGTTGATGATCAAAGGAAAATTATTAATTGTCGCCATAATGAAGTCAGACATGGACATGTCGACTCCTGAGAATCAAGGAGCATTGTTGATGGCTGTTGGTGATTCAGCGGATGATGTGGAAAAGTTGTTGACAGCTGAGTTGAAGGGTTCTCGAGGGGAAGCAGGCCATGTACCTGGGTTTCGATACAAGGTTTGTGACCCTGATGATCAGAGTTGTCAGCTGACACCTCGACGTAAAATCAGTGCTATGAGTCACCATGCCAGGGCAGTGGTTGCAGCCCTTGACGATTCCCTAGATCTGGTTGGAGGGGATGTACAGGACGCCCTCATTCGGAGTGCCCAAGAATGCTGGGCAGGGGTCAGACATGACGTCTTAGATGAGAGAAATATGATAGTGATTAGGGAGAGGAAAGGAGAAAAGACTGCTGCAGATGCTGCATGCTTGTTGTCTGAATTTGCAGACTCTTTCTTGCCATGAAGAGGGGGTAAAGATGGTGGGAGAAACATGGTGCTTTCCGCTCCTGATGCTGCGTGGGCTCGATGGGGGTGCTATGTGTGGTCAATGCAAGGGCAAACCGATCTCCATTTCAACACATTTCGTTTTGTACTAGTATTTAAGACTCTCTGCAATTGGCTACTTAGTTCTTTGGGAAAACTCTTATCTGAGAGTTTTGAAAGAGTTCGCCGATGGGATGGCTTAATTCTGTCAATTTAGCCTTGTTTATAGCTTTGGGAGCTATTGTATATTTCTATTTCATTAGAGTTGACGTGTTGCTCGTGGGAAATGTCACTTTAGATGTATTTGCAGACAGACCCTCAGCACTAGGTGGCTCCGTCAGCTACGGCGCATATGCTGCAAATGCCTTTGGCATGCGCACCTGCATCGTCACTACAGCCGGGAAAGATATAGACACGAGCATCTTGCCAGGCATTGTGCATGTTGTGCCTACAAACAATTCGATGATATATGAACACAGCTATACATTCTGGGGTAACAGGCGGAAATTGAAGGTGTTGTCTCAGCCAGAGACAGCCCTTACCGCTGCGCACATCCCTTGGCGTTGCCGCAATGCCAAAATAGTGATACTGGGTCCGCTGACTCGAACTGATGTGGACCTTAAAAGCTTCATGAGACACTTGGATAAATGGCAGTTCTGGAGAACCAAGCAAACCATTCACATCATGGCTCAGGGTCTGCAACGGGACCTCGACACCCAAGGCAACGTGGCACAGCTGGATCATCCCACTCTCGAGATGATGGATGCTGCTCATCCCTCAGCTTTTGTATACTTATCAGATGTTGAAACAGATGTGTGGCAGAATGGGACATTAGAATCGTTAGTCCAAAAGACAAAGCGCTTTATAGTGACCAGAGGAAGATATGGAGCCGATGAATGGAACCCCTCTCGTCGCCAAACACCCGTCAGGCTAGCCCCTTACTCTGTGAGTGAAGTCGTGGATACAAACGGTGCTGGGGACTCTTTTGCACTGGCGTACGCCATAGCAGCCACGGCATCTCATAAAAATCCAGGTTTCATAGCTAATTGGGCGGGTGCGATGGCAGTCAGCCAACCTCAACGCTGCAAGCCTGGTTGTATCCAATCGGCGATAGAACTGAATAAGACCGAAACGATGAGCTTTGGCCATCCAAATCATGTAGTGATTGTCTCTGCACTCATCGCTCTGTCTGGTATGGTCATTCCCAGGGTATTGAATGCTTCTTTGCTGTATATGCTGAATGATATTAGAAAAGAATCTTTATCTAAATAAGTAGATTGGAATGGATAGCAAGAATGTTACACAGCGATAGAAGCAAAAGTCTCTTCTTTCTAAATGAAGAAAGCAATCAGAGTTAATGACGACAAAATTGAATAATAATGGACTTTCCGGAAATCACTGGAGTTCGTACCTTCAATGGTTCCATCTACAATGGCTGTGCAGCTTTTCAAATATGGAATGGCAAACTGGCTGATGACTCCGCCAGCTTCTGCAAGCTCCTGGCGGATATCATCTTGACATTGGGTTGAAAACTGTTTCAATAATGGTCGAGAATTCATATCGATGGTGGTCATAAGAAGCACATTGTAAGAATTATGACTTACCTTGTTCAATTCAAGAGCACAGCTTCTGGAACAAGAAGTATCGGTTGGGAAATTGCCTTGATATATCTGCTGGAAGGCATCATCGAGATCGAGACATTGGTTCCCAAGATCAGAGTTTACCAGCGCGGGATCCGATGTGCACGAAGTTTTTAAGGAGGCTTGAAGCCAAGGTTGCCAAGCAGGGTCAGTATATAGCTCTTCGGTATCACGAGCACCAACAATGTTCCAGCAAGCCAAAATGGCTACCACAAAAATAAAGCGCATAGTCGAGCTGGTAAACGATATTTAGCGACTTCTCTCCTTTAAGAATAACTTATTGAGGCGAAATTCGGCCGAATGCGACCGTTTTTTGCCGCGGCCCTGTTGGTGCCTTTCCAACTTCCCAGGTGCATGAGGCCATGCCTGAATGGTCTGGTTGCACTCCTCCCATGCGAACGCTCTCATAAGTCTAATTAGGCTTGGACAACCATTCAATCTTCATTCAATACTCTGCTGAACTTCTGCAACATTTTCAGAAAGTTGTAATACAGGTTGCACTCAGATGTCAAGCCAACACAAACAGTACAGAGGGGTGCTAACTAAACTGATGCTGACTCCAGAGTCTTAGCATCTTCATACGAGGTTACATAGTCTACTTTGCTCAGGAACCTCCTCGCCTCTTACAGCTTCAGGTTTCATTCCTTTGAGCTTTGTGAGTGCACTGGTTTCTGCAATGACCACATGGGGCTGAGGGCCCCGACCCAAGCAAGCTGGTTTGCTAAATGATCATGCATCTGCGAACAAGATTACATTACGAGTTTTTTTTATGCGAAAGTAATTCATGGAGCATCCCATCATCTATCACGTGAGTGCTACTCCCTCTTGTTTCGACTTGAGCATCCGGTCCATCTCAAGAATGTGTCGAACCCTTGACGTTGCAGGAGCGGCAATGGCTACACTATTGCTTACTTCATGCATTGAATAATATAATGCAGGAGAAACGATTTGATGCTAAACAGCTGAACGCTATTGCAGATAGTCTCTCACCTCGCAACAGTCGGTGGCCTAACAGTTTACACCGAACCCCCTTCTTGGGCAATTATGACGTCAGTGTACTTGAAGTAGCCCTTCAAGATTGTGGACTAAATTTAGTATGGCATGATGTGCGCGATGTAGAACTTGTTCAGCTGGATTTAGATGCATGTTTTGGCCTGATAGTAAATATGCAGTCAACGGGCTACGTGAGCAGGTTGTTAAATGGCAGACATTGGATTGCTTTTAAGAAGCTGCATGGGAGATGGGTAAATTTAGACAGTAAGCTTGTATCTCCACAGCTCATAAGCGATAGGAATGAACTAGAGGGAAATGTTGCGATGATACAGTATCTTCAGAGTCTTCAAAGGGACAGTATAATTTTCAAGGTCATTAAATCGGCACCTTCATAGTAAAATCTGTTGGATGTATATATCACTGTTCCAACCACTACTGCTGTTTGGCCTGCAGTCCCCTTCCTTCCTCGACCATGGTCTTGCTGCCCATTTCCCTGCCTGCGCTTTCCACTTGCCGACCTGCGGCAGCTCCGGTTCTCGAAGCCTGCATGGACCCCATCAGCCAACTGTTAGTAACAGCTAATTACTTTTCACTGTAATTTAAATCATGATATGAACCTACAGCATCTCCCAAATTGTGGGCATTGCTCTTCCTATAGTACCAATATCCAACAACAGCTGCGCCAAGCACACCTGCGGCTATTACTCTATTTTGTCTTGCAGCTTGGTCCATTGTTTTGTCCATATATACAAAATTGGTAGGGTTTCTGCTTCCGTTCGTCATCTGAGAAACGTTTCAGCCACCTGTTTTCCCTTCCCGAGGGGAACGATGACCGCCATTTCACCACAGCTTCACCACAGCTTCCTCACTCTACGACTTTGACATTCAAAAACAGATGCACCCTCTTCGCCCACATCCTCTCCAACTCCAGCCTTGCAGCCTGTCCTATGCTCCCGATAGCACACCCATTCTTCCCAACGACCATCCGCCTCACACGCTCTGCTCCGACTTCGACTGTTTGTTCTATCCGGACAGACCCGTCATTCAGGACTCTGCTGGAAACAGGTCTCAGCTGGATTTCATAAGGCAGTTCTTTGTACAGCCCTCGAAATATCTTCTCTCTTGTAATTTCCAAGGCTATGTCCTCCTCGTTACGGTCTGTACTGATCCCTGCCTCTAACATCCATCTTCCTGGTGTCGCTTTGCTCTCCAAGAACTCGTGCAACTGCTTGATACCATGTCCCCTCAAGGCACTGACCCAAAATACATCAGTGAATTCAGCACGCGACCTGAAACTGTCAGCTAAAGGGAGCAATTCTCCCTTTTGATCATGATCTACTGCATCCACCTTGTTCAGAACTAAGATGGAGGGAGGGGGCGAGAACTCTTGAATACGAGCTACCATGTCCAATACTCTAGGGTCTGGCTTCTGCAGTTGACGAGCTGCATCTACGATGAACAATAATAAGCCGCAATTCTTCGCCATTTTCCAAGCAGACTTCACTCTCGTCTCATGTTTGGCATTGTGATAATGCTCTGGTCCCACGACACCAGGAGTATCCAGGAGCACGACTTGTGAAGTGCCGACGGTGAACGCGCCCAAGCGACTGTCTGCTGTCGTATTTGTTTTTGAAGAAACAGCTGAGATCTTTTGGCCCACAAGCGAATTTACAAGGGTAGATTTGCCAGCATTTGGCACACCGACCACTCCCACCTGCACTAGCTTCTGCTGGTCGCCTGGTACTGGGGATAGCCCTGAGAATGGTTGAGCGTGGGCGTGGGCCACATTGTTGATCTTTCTAATGAAAGGTGCTAAACAACTTTCAACGTGGTGGTTTGTGATGAAGTTTTCGAGTGAAACCAGTCGTAGCAGGCGATGTTGCAACATCCCTCGATCAGACGTGCATCTCCGGAGTTTCTGCAGCCCGACTGCAAGAATTGTTGCGATGAATACCTTCAAATATATTTTTAAATAGAATCATGTACTAAATGGAAGTTTGAACTTTTCACGTTGTGTGCACGTTGCTCATGCTATTATCATACTTAAAGCGGCCAGAGGGCGTTTGAGATTTGTTTATGAATAATCAGCTATTGGCAGGCAGACTGAATATAGGTCCTATAGCAGTCCGCTCAGTTGTCTGTCCGGTTGTTCTCTCTTGATTTCCCAAGCATTACACTCTTGGAGGGTCGCCTGCTTCTTTTCGTATTAAATCATGGAGAATAGAGTAAGTAGAAAGGATTGATGAACTTTAAACACAAATCTTGACCCAATCAAGCGTGCTTGGCTGGATAGGATGGGAGAAGGCGTAGAAGAAGTCGAAGCCACAGCCGAGGACGGCGTGAAAGGTCTCCAGAACGACGCTCACGAAGTAGGTCAGCTGGAAAAGGCTATGACCCAGATCGCCCAAGAAGGAGACCTACCTGGTTTGATATCCAACCTGTAGGAGGAGCTCCACCTCCGATGTCCTCACTGCCCGGGGCAGTCACCGTGGTCCCCGCCGACACCGGTGAGTTTGTGATGGCATCTGCAGGTGCTGGCTTTGGGGGAGCTGCTTCGCAACAAGCTACTCGTCATGCTCGCCGTATCTACATGGGAGGTTTGCCGCCTTCAGCCAGAGAAGACAGTATCGCCAGCTTTCTAAGCAGCGCACTCACTGCCATAGGGGGGACGACCGCTGGCCCGGGCAGCTGTGTCGTCAATGTGTACCTCAACCATGAGAAGAAGTTTGCGTTTGTCGAGTTGAGGACAGTAGAGGAAACCTCAAATGCCATGGCTCTCGACAATGTCGTTTTCGAAGGCGTGAATGTGCGCATAAGGCGCCCAGCAGATTATAGACCTAAGGAAGCTGCAGCCTTGGGTCCTTCTGCCCCCAATCCCAACCTGAACCTCGCGGCAATAGGACTGGAAAGGCCAGCTGCTCCAGTGCAGGCAGTAGTCCCAGGTGCTGTTCCAGGGGAGGATCCAACTCCGCATGACGGGGGAGAGCGGATATTTGTCGGGGGTCTCCCCCGTTACCTCACAGATGAGCAATGCCAGGAGTTACTTGGCTCCTTCGGAGCTGTCAAGTCATTTGATCTCATTAAGGATCGTGAGTCAGGGATGAGCAAAGGGTATGGATTCGTCGTGTACCAAGATCCCAGTGTCACCGATATTGCAATTGCTGGCCTTCACGGTATGCGCATGGGAGACAGGAGTCTGACGGTGAAACGCTCACATTCTAGTGTCGCATACCAGGAACAGAAAACAAGAACGCAACACCTCACTGGACAGACAGAAGAAGAGATGCCTCCTCCCCCACCACCATCTGCCTTGGGGGCCCCTCCTCGTGTCGTCAAGCTTGTAGATGCAGTGACTCTGGCGGAGTTGGAAAACGATGAAGATTATAATGATATCTTGGAAGACATGAAAGAAGAGTGCAGCAAGTATGGAGAGGTTGCAGCCTTGCACATCCCTCGCCAGCCAGCGCCTGGGCAACAAGCTCCACCTGGCTTAGGAAAGATTATCGTCGAATACGACGACAGCTCGGCTGCCATAGCCGCTAGGAATGCATTGCATGGAAGAAGATTTGGAGGCAGAACAGTTCAAGCGCTGCTGATGTCGGATGAGGATTATGGGCAGCAAAAGTGGGACTAATTATATGTGTACTTTCTAATTTCTAATCTCTTTAAAGTGTCCCCTATTCTCCTAACGTTATGTACTGTGCCGAAGTCTCAGGACTTGCCGACTCTAAAAAGACACTTGCTCCGTCATTGTATTGACTAGCAGCAAATATTCCAGTAGCAATCCCTAAAGCTATTAAAACAGGCAATGCAAGCGAAGCGATCTGGCCAAGCCCATCCCACTGGTCGCCCTGTCGAAGAATTTAGGTGGACGGAGAAGTATGTCTGATCAGGCACTGCTTTAACTGTGGGAAATCAACCACGCCTACCTCCCAAAAATCTTTGGAGTCGTCTATTGAAGACTCTGGAACTGGCTCTGGTCGATTGTTATCTGCACTAACTCTTGGTTTTATGCATGTCCTTAATCGAAACGTGCGCGTCCTGCCGGCCCAAGGTCGATATTTCGGAATTGTTAATCGGTTCAGGTTCAATGGGAGACTCATCGTTCAATGCTCGTTTGACAAATATATTACCTCTCCCAAAAAATGTGTCCTTCCAAACCTCGTTCGACTCTTTTGAACGCTTGAGGCTAAGAGGAAGAGAGGCTTGAGAAATAATCCCCTATGCACGCTAAACCCATAATTGAAATGTATAATATGTTTTCAGTCAACCATGTGTGGCTCTGGTCGAGGAGCACCCCAGGCGAGGCTTAGATTACAAATCTTTGAGATTCCTTGCTTTTCTTCCTGGCGAGTGCATTGAGCTGTAAATGGTGGCAAACTGGGTCATTAAACGGGTGCTCAAGTTTGCTCTGAAAAGAGCCTTGAAACATTTCCTCAAGACAGAGGTTGACATTCAAGCGCTCGATGTCCAGCTCTCCGCAGGGACAGTGGAGTTGAAGGACCTCCTCCTCGATGTAGACTACCTCAATGCTGAATATTTAACACACTCTCCAGTAGAATTAATGTCAGGACTGATTGGTAAAATAACAATAACATTGGGACTACAGCCTATGATAAAAATTGAAGATGTCTTGCTTGTTGCGAAGTCCAGGGTTCCTCTTGTTTCTGCTGTGCATCCAGATAGTCCTGTTACCCCGTGTAAAGAAAAATGTGTGAAGGAGGATGAGGACAGCCAGATTCAGCAAGGCATACACCTCATAGCTGCGGGGTTGGAGTATGTTCTGTCACAGCTGCAAGTGATAGTAGCACGGCCGGTCATGCGCTTGGAGGTCCCTGCTGAAAATGGTGTTCATGCACTGGTTTTGCATGCTGACCAGTTAATCTACAATGCAAAACAGGAAGAAGCCTTATCATTAGAGTCATGCAGGATTGTTGAATTCAGTGGCTTGATCATGGCAGTACATCCTGTTGGGGGGGCTATGGAGGTGGTGCTTTGCGGCATAGACGAAGCTGGAGTAGACGGCTCTCTTCAACTGCAGTATATCGATGATTTTAAGCAGCAGCCTCTCTTGCAAGCTACGCTGGAGCTTAAACCTGTGCACGCCCAAGTATCTCCAGAGCAGGCTGTTGTTGCAGTGGATGCATTGCATGCTGTGACGGCATCCCATGGTGTTCCTGCGAATGTTGATGACAGCAAGCATGCCCCATTTCGGGAGGCACTTTGGGGAACGCAATCTGTATTGGAAGGATTGCTTCTTCCTGACTGCGAGCCTTTAGTCCTCAACGTTCTTAAAGCTGAGGACATGGTTTCTCTCATGGAAGAGAGCTTCCATAGTTTCATGGAAGAGGAGGACGTACCTTTACTTTTGAAACAGCATGATCTCAGAGAATCAATAAGGAGCACAATCGAAGCTCACACATCGATGTGCAGATGGACTGTCAGCATGAGTACATCTACACTCACAGCATCCATCTTATATCCAGAGGACATAAAGCCACGATGCCACTTTAGACCGAGACTGACTCTCGATGCGTCTCAATTAAATCTCCTGGTCGTTCACGGCTTAGACTCGAGCGTGGAGGTCAGCCTTTCGTCAGCGATTGTTGAGATTGCAGAACAACTGCCTTATCCCCGGTGCGATGTGATTGGCGGCTGTCCACCATCAGGCGTATCACTAGAAGCTGCGGCTACGATTCCTTCAAAGCTCCCAGAGTCGCTCATCGGAACCAAGCGGCCTCTACCAACCTCGGCTGGAGACTATCCTCTTCCTCACAATGCCGCATTCCAGGATACGCTCAAGCAGCTATCCCAGCTAACTCAAGAAACCTTCTTCTCGGCTATGGACCGAATCAGCTCTACTAGAAAACATGGGCTGACGTCCACGCAATTTGATTTAACCAACAGTAGAGTCCAGATTCTACCAATGCTTAATTGTGGTACAGGCTGCGGCAGCGCCCTATTAGCGCATTTCACGATCAATGAAAGAGCGGACCTTCTGCTGGCCATTCAGCCAGTATCCGTCTGGGTGAGTCTGAGCAGTTTGCTGAGACTGATTGCTGCAATTGATAGCTTCTACCAGAATATTCCCGAATTGCCTTCTGAGAGCGCCCGCGGAAAAGGGGTGCGTGAATTAGAAATCTCAATGTTTGCACCGCACATCTGCGTTTTGATGGCAGTTCCACCACGATCAGAAACTGCGCAACTAGGGGAGCATCTGACTGTGGACATGTATTCCGCAGCGGACACAGTTTTGGCTGCGCTCAAGAACAGCAAGCAAACTAGGTATATAAAAGATGAGTTGGGCGTGTTGCTCGATGAAAATACAGTGCCAACTGTTCACATCACTGTGCGCAAATCCGAAGAAGGTCTCGGAAGCGGGGAATTCCTGCGGTTGAGCTGCCAGGTTGCACTTGCGGGATTGCAATTTCACATTGTACCCCTAGAAAATGCGCAGATATTCAATTTTGCTAGGGTATATCCTCTAGATACCGAGGTTATTTCGATAGAAATTACCCTCAGTGGTACAGAAGGGCAAGCGTTTTTTGCAGATGGTAAATGGGACGAACTGATAGCACATTGCGCACATTTTGGCGGCGCTGGTTACGAAGCAGGGACAGCCCTGGCCTCTAGACTGCGGAAAGAGTGTATTGAATTGGCGCCTTTGTCTGTCAGGTTCAAAGGGCGCGTCCAGTCCGAACTCTCTATTGAGATTGTGACAGCAGTCGGGGACATTCTGGAAGGCTTAGCGCTAGTTTTCAAGCCAGCCAATGATGTAGATTTGGTAACGGCGACACCTTCTATTCTCGCATTGAAATGCGAGGTGGACTGCTTACTGCACGATGCGCAAACCTTTCAACTGAGTGCGCAAAGCGCTGATTTCTTCATAGCGAGTTCGCTGGATGGTCTCATTGGCGCTAGTATGTTTGATGTCGTCACTCATGGCTTGAAACTATGTATTCATGAAAAGAATATGGGCTGTGTCCTGTACCAGCCTTGTGAAGCCATTGATGAGTCCAATTTGCATATCTTAAGCATATCTAGGTAGGTTGCGCGTTTTACCTGATTCATTCCTTGTTTGTTATCAACCTCCTTTGTATGCAGACCATTGAGTGGGGTTTCTGCGGAGTTTGGTCCGAAGAAAGTGTTGATACCGACAGAGGCACTCACGTTTGTAGCGTGTGAGAGCGTCGCGATCGCTGCACTAGACTCGGCCAATCCATTTGCTTGGGCCAAGGACTTTGCCAGGGTTTTCCTCTCTGGGGAGGCAGCACCCAGCAGATGCAAGAGAAGCACGTCTATCAGTTTGGGCCGCATCGCATTGCAGCTGCCTTCTGCTGTCGTTAAATCGTGCGGTGGACAGGTTCTCTTAGCCCTCCCTAGAGATCCGGTGCGGTTTCGTATTACTGGCATGGAGTTATTCGTTGGTACCAGAGACCTTGAGTTACACGAGTGCCTTGCACACACTCTCCCAGAAATGTGGTTTGTTGCCTCTGAGAGGGAACTTTTAATCGACTTTGATTCTTCCTGGTCTCCGAAACTGTCTAACAGGCTCCTTAAAGTAATGCTGAATTTGACTTCTGTTTGCGTGCTCAGAGACTTTCTGCAAGGGCTGAGCTTGCCTGGAGGGCATGCAAGGCCAGGAGAAGATGAAAAGAGGACAGAGAGTGTCGGTGTGTTGGATCAATTAAAGGACAAAGCATTTCCAGATGAAAGTGGGGGTTGGGAGCAGTCTGTATTTGTTTCTGGTGGCTATTATACAGAGATGTCAGATGATCCGCATGACTCAACAATTGATGGTGATGGTGCATGGACAGCAAATGAGCGCGTTGTTGATTTCAACTACTTGATGCCTTTCTCCAACGTAGGCATAGAACCGGTTGCCTTATTAAACAACTTAAGTATTGTGGTGGAGTTTGATGAATTTGAAATGAATATTTCCAGGTTAACGCTGCAAAGGATCGGCAGTGATTTCATGTTATGGTCAGTGGGGGACGTTGAAGTAAGGACTGGAACACGGCGTTGTTTGGGCTTCTACGATGGTCTGAGGGATATAAACACACCTATGCTGATTTTTGAAGTGCATTCTGTGCCTACGATAATTAACGAAGACCAACAGCATGAATGGCGAGTGGTCGTTAAGATGCTGCCAATAGCCATTAAGGTTGACAGCCAGCTCGTCGGGGCAGTGCAGCGCTACAAGCAGGCACTTTCGAGCGGGGGAGATGCTCAGCGAAAGGGCGGTGTGTTCATTCAAAGGTTAGATATGGATCCTAGCTTGCTGCATTGTACTTGGGGTGGATCAAACATTTCCTTTGCATTGAATCTATGCGCTCAAAAGGTTTTGGGCCTTCCACTTGAGAATGTATTTGAACGCCTTGCAATGGCATGGTTTCGTGACATCAGAGAGCATCAACTCGGCAAAGTGGCGTCTGATGCTGTAGAAAGCCAAAGGAAAAGAGCTGCTCAGGCACTTTTAGCTGCCTTGCATTCACTTGTAGAATAATGTAGTTACAATAGTTTAGGTGCATCATTGATCATGTAGGGATGCCATTTTGTATGCACTCATAGCCTTTCTTTCTTTCTTCCTTGTAAGAGATCTACCCTTGCTCTCTGCTGACGTTTGCGACCTATACAACCGCTTCTCTCTTGTGGATAATCTCTCTACAGGCTCACTACTAGGTCTAAAATTGAATACTTCGTGCAGCAGGGGATTCATTTGTAAATGGGCTTGAAAGCCCGTGGCTAAATATCGTCTGAAAGCATTCAAACGAATGGTATCAGGCAGACTATCTATTACCAGAATATCTCCACCCAATTTAATTCTCTGTGGACCTACAGAGCCCTGTTCTACTATACTCATAAGCTCTCTAAAAGTTCCCTTCTGACTGGCTCTATCTTTTTTACTGCGCCGTATCGCATCACCCCTATTGGTGGCCAAGTCTTTCATTCTGTCGACTATATCTTCGAGGGCTGCTGGATGTACCCCATTGCCAATGACGACCTCGTCTTCTTGCGCTGACGAAGAATTTGAATCTGGATCTGGCAACTCTGAAAGATTGCACATGCCATACAATAACGCAATGGCCTCCCCAGCAGCCGCCCTTACCTCCAAGTTGTCTGAATGAAGGAGGGCAGTCAGCATCGAAAGCTGGGCCTCTACAAACGATGCATTCAACTGGCCTGCAGGCACCGTGGTCAAAAGCAAGGATAAAGAACGAAGACTAGGGGCTTGTACAGATGCAACTCCTTTTTGAATGGCCCTCAACAATAGGTTTATGATTTCCAGCGTTTCATGGGGCCCCTCGGACGCCACAAAGCACATCATGCTGAGGGCATCAACTGCAGCACCTTTAGTAGCTGTACTTTTACTCGTTAATAGTAAAGGTTCTAGCACAGCTCGAGCATCTCGGAATATTGCCTCTGAAGCATCAGAGGCACCCAAAGTAATTACATGCAGACCCAGGGCCCGTGCTGCAAGTGCAGCTTCGGAAGGGGCCCCCCTCCGCAAACAATTTAGAAACAGTTGTGCAAAGGTATCTTGCCTAAATGCACACTCTTCAAACTGCCACTCTTGTGTGAACAATACAATGAGCTTCTGCAACCCATCCTCACGTGTGGTTGCTCTTTTCTCATACAACTTTTCTACCTGTAGCTCGAAAGGGTCATCTGGTAATTCATCCAAGTCGTCAAAGTCTTGGTCCAAAGTTCCTCGAATGCTGCTACCGCAAGCAGACATCGTACTCAACGACTGCTTATCGGCATCTTCATACTCCGATGGACCACGAGAATTTTTCTTCTCTGCATTACACAGAATATTACGTTTGTTCAGGTATCCTCGGAGGATGCAAGTGTCGAGGAAGAACCGTATACATTCTTGTGCACTTACTCTTTGCCATTCTCAATACGATTCATCAATGGGAGTAGAGTAATATTTGAGCTGGCACATCTATTTCCGCAACAGTCGCCCAATGCGCTTTTCAGACGCAAATATGGAGTGATATATTATCACTCAGGGAAAAGTCCTCCGAAAGAAGGTCAGAAGGCGATTAAAAGTTAGAAAAAGATAAAAGCATTGAACAAGCATTGAGATATACAGCGGCTAACTTGAGCTGCATAAAGCACTTCTCTTATCTTCAGTTACTCATCACTCACACAAGTGTGTACATACTGATCAACTTTGCTTTGAAGCCTTCTTCGCCTCATGCTGATATGCAAATGTCCCTTTCAGCCAGTCTTCCTTGTCCGAAGGTCCTGTTACCTTCGTTCTTGCCTTCTTGGCCTTCTTCACCCAACCCTTGCTCTTTGCAAACTCCATAATGCCCCATCCTACTAATGCTAAAAGGCCTGCAAAGATCACATACAAGAACAGAAGTTCTGTGTCGATTAATCTGTAAGGTTCGACGACATCAATGGTGTTGTTGAAAACAACTAGAGTGTTAAATGAGCCCTCCTCTGCCGAGACGAACGCCTTGATTGTCAACAAGAACTCACGAGGTGGCAAGCGCGGATGAAAGAACAAATCATACTCTACGGTTGCTTCTCCACCAGCAGGAACAGGCTTATTATGATGATAGCCGTAGGTAAAATTCATAAGAATCAAGCTTGGGTCCTGGGCAAAGGCCAGGTGTCCAGTCGTCATGGACACATTGGCGGTGGTGGAACCTGTGTTGCGAAGGCCGATGACACAGCTCGAACTCTTACCAGGAATGAACTCTAACGTTGGATTATCGGGGAACCAGTGTGTTGTCTCCAATTTCGCAGTTGCACAACCTAACGCTGCAAGTGAAGTGGAAACAAAAAGATTTAGAGGGTCGATCGTCCTGCAAACCTTCTTCAACAAGTCCAAAGATTCCAACTTAGCAGAAAGGTAGCTTACCTAAGAATAAGAGACAAAGCCCAGCCTTGATCATCTGCAATTGTGATTTCAACGCCATGGTCTTGCCCGTCAGCAAACGTGAGGGGTTCTCTTAAAAGCAATATAATTTGTTATTCAAAATGAAAAATACTTGTCTGTACAAATCGATCGACTCCCTTTGAGGACTTTCTGAGACAACTGCCAGCTCAAGCTCCAGCACTCTAAACATCTCCGAAGCACAAGCATTGGGAAAACACAGTCGAGGAAAGATTTACAAAAAGGGATGATATTTTAACTATAAAAAACATGATTCGTTGAAAGAAATTAACCAATGAAATGGTCAGTCGACGAAGAAACAAAATGGCTCTCTCCTACCTAATCGGTGCTGCAAATATACGCTCAAGAAGACATACGATACTAATATCTGCTGTGTCCCTGTTCACTGCTACCTCCCAGTAAGAACATCTGCAGGTTCCAAAATCTCAGGCATAGCAACAGTAGGTTCATCATGAGGTTGCGTGGCCTCCAGTATTGTCTTGTTTGCCTCTTCTCTGCTCTTTGATTGTTGCTGCCCATACGCGCTGAGAATAGCAACCCATGCAAGCTCAACACCATCGACAAACAAGAGACGATGTTGGAGGGGAACCACGCTGTAAGTCAACAAGTGGACTAGAGGCCATATGCGCCAGCCTGCTTTCAGTAAGTCGAACCAAGACTCCTGAACGCTATTCACAATAGTTACTGGTGACTCCGCCTTCAAGATCCCCAGCAAAGCAAAGTATGTGGAATTCCAGAACAAACTCCAAACTGTTTGATCTATTCCAATTTTTAGAAGAGGCAACGACAGGGAATCTAATGGAATGACAGACTGTTGAGCACAAGCATGATCAAGTCCGACATAATACAAATGACTGAGCGGCCCATGTGCAATGCAACCACAGGCAGCACTTCGGAGAGCTCTTCCTCGATCCCAATCTGCAATGCTGCGGCCTTCATAGCTCTGCGCGATCAGATCACCCAAGAAATAAACAACTCCAGAAATTAATGCTTTTGTTTCAAGTGGGTTTGCTGTGACTGTCTGTGAATAAAGCTCCCATGGAGATGTTCCCGAGGTGAAGAGAGTTGCACCACAGGCAACCACACCTACCCCCAATACCCCTGAGTTGAAGACAGTATTTATCGTGCGGAAAACTGTATTCTCCGCATTGGATTCGCAAAAATTGTCTTGAATATGCGAAGAATCAATGGTGGTGCTGGCTGCTTGAGCGTTGGTTTTCACCACGGACCTCTTTCTGATTGGTGTTGCCGACTGACTGGCTACATCGGAATTACGAGGACCAGAAACAGCTTGACACCTGAAGTCACTCCTTTCCGTTTCAAAAACAGCACGACACCTTGGCAAGCTGCACGGCAAGCCTATTGAGGAGCGTAATTGCAATTGTTGAGGTTTATTAGTTGGCTGGGGCAGGAGCGAATGCTCCATTAGATACAACTACCCCAATTTGTTCTAAGATTATTATTCAAACTGCTATGCCCAAAGTTATCGACAACGCTGGCAAAAAGGTCAGATTGGCTGGTCAGATCGAGGATCAGTTCTCCAGTCATTATGTCTACTACAATAACAGGGAGTGTGTCATGGTCTTTCAGAATAAAATGCACTTGAGACTCAAAACTTAGATGTCACCTTGCTGAATGACTGCATTGCTATGTTTTAAATATCCAGCACCACGTAGGACTATTGCATGCCTTGCGCTCCTAGCATCTGTCCTACAATCCCCGTCACTTGCCAGTATTTCGACGAACATCGATCGATACAACTGTTCTCTCCTACATTGAGCTCCCCATCCTTGTATCTGAAAGCATATTTTTGTGTTAGATCATCACAAAAACTCACTTGACACGTCAACGAAACAAACCTTTTGTCGATACATTTCTCGTAACAGCTTGATACCATCCTACAGGGAGAAGGACATTGTTTCAATTAAATGGCGTCGGCGATATGAGTTGACGGGGGAGGAGGAAAGCTATTTCGTCCGAGATCTACTTCAGAAACATACTTATTAAACAGCTCTACTTTGTATTCCATTTCCTGCTGTGCTGCCATCATTTGGGCGTCTAATTGAGATGAGTTTTGGTTAGGGAAGCTCATCCTGGATGGGTATCAGTTCTGAAGAAGTCAAGCGAAGAATGCCCTTGCGGAAGTGTATATTACAAGTTGACAATGCAAGCATATGCGAAGGAAATTGTTTGTGACTGATTCTTGCTGATGAAGCAGCATGTAGCTGCCTGGAGCTGTACCTCCATGGACGAAAAAGGATGCCATAAACCTTTTCATGTTGTTACACACGCTCAACGTGTATCACATTTACCGTTGCCTTTTAATATTAGGTTGTTGATAGATAAGATATTAAGGATACTTTGTTTTATTATTGAGTTTGTGGCGTAACTGTTCAAAATTCTGGTCACTTTTAGGAGGGTTGAAACTTTCCTATCCAGCTATAATGTCAACATATGACAACCCGAATAGCGACAAAAAGGTCGATGGATTAAGAATTGGCGGTCTTGCCAAGCCTGGCAAGACCCAGTCTTTGGCACGGCGGGCCTTTGTTGCCGGCTATGAGCGAGTGGCAAAGAAGAAGGGGCCTGAAGGAACCGTCGAAGAGGACAAAAAGGAAAAGGAAAAGTTAATGGTCTCGTATTTCTCTCTTTTTAGGTAATTTTTATTGTTACTTTGTGATGCCAGTGCAGCAATAATAGATATTTGACGTGTATTTGCAGATTTGCTGATAAATTTGATTACTTACTCATGGTTTTGGGCAGCATTGCTGGCATTGTCAGCGGTGCCACAATTCCCATTTTTGCTTTGATCTTTGGGGATTTAGTCAATGTCTTTGGAGAAGCATCATCTGGAGCAGATATTGAATCTGAAGTCAATAAGAGGTGTCTTTATTTTCTGTACATGGCGGTAGCAGCCTTTGCCGCAGCATATGGTGAAGTGGCATTCTGGATGTGGACTGGCACCAGGCAGAGCAATAGGGTTCGCAAATTGTATCTTCAGTCCATTCTCAGGCAAGACATTGCATATTTTGATAGAGATGCAACCACTGGAAAGCTTTTGCAGGGTCTGAATGAAGATACATTAGCCTTCCAAAATGGCATTTCTGAAAAAGTAGGTACTTTCATTCATAATTTGATGACCTTTGTGATTGGTATGGCCATTGCTTTTTGGAGAGGATGGGATTTGACTCTCATCATTCTGGCGATGACCCCCGTTCTTGGTATTGTTGGCGCTGCCATGGCAATCATGGGATCCCGATTGACCAAGAAGGCAAATGAGGCTTATAACGAGGCAAACACTGTCAGCCAACAGGCTCTGGCAAACATTAGAACAGTAGCTGCATTTGGCGGTGAAGAGAAGACTGTCAGCAGGTATGCTGCCACATTGCTAGTGCCTTTAAAGACAGGTATTAGCCAGGGCTTTTTCCAAGGTCTCACGCTCGGTGCTGCCAATGGTGTGTGGTTTATGAGCTATGGAGCAGCTATGTATTATGGAGCCACTCGTGTGGCTGCCGGTGCATACAGTGGAGGAGATGTCATGCAAGTGTTGTTCTCTGCCATTATTGGTGGATTTGCGCTAGGGCAGGCTGTGCCAGCTCTTTCATACTTTAGGCAGGGTTGCTCGGCGGGCGCTTCTTTGTTCCGGACAATCGAAACAAAGCCCTCTATTGATCCTGAAGGTCCAGGAGAGATTCTGAAAGATATCCAAGGAAAGCTAGAACTCAGCGACTTAGACTTCTGCTATCCCTCACGACCAGATAGGACTGTCTTTGAAAAGCTAAATCTCACCATACCTGCTGGCGCTACGGTTGCACTTGTTGGAGAATCTGGAAGCGGCAAGAGCACTGTCGTGCAGCTCATCCAGAGATTTTATGACCCGGATGGCGGTGCTGTGCTCCTCGATGGGCACGACTTGAAGACTTTGCAAGTAGGTTGGCTCAGATCGCAAATGGGTTTGGTGAGCCAAGAACCCATGTTGTTTGCGACAACAATATTCGAAAACATCAAATATGGCAACCCAAATGCCACGGAACAAGATGTCTATGATGCTGCCAAAGCATCGAATGCTCATGATTTCATCAGTAGTCTACCCGAGGGGTACTCAACTCAGGTGGGAGAGAAGGGCATCCAGATGTCTGGCGGACAGAAGCAAAGAATCGCTATTGCTCGGGCAATGATCAGAGCTCCTAAGATTCTCTTGTTGGATGAAAGTACATCAGCGCTGGATTCTGAATCTGAGAAAGTGGTACAAGAAGCACTGGACAGGTTGATGGTTGACAGAACTACCATTGTTGTTGCCCATCGTTTGTCGACCATTATCAATGCTGACATCATAGCAGTCATCAAGGATGGGGCGGTCGTGGAGCTAGGAAAACATGATGAGCTTCTGAAGATTAAGGATGGGGCCTACGCTACCTTGATTGCTACTCAGCAGGGGGCCATGGAGAAGGATGGAAAAAATGAAGAGGAAGAGGAGGACCATTCTCCTGTGGCTGATAGCGCATACTCAGTCGATATTCGTCAGAGCTTTGATGAAGAGCATCCCAAAGAGCTGGCACATCTGTCTGAGTTGGCAGAAGAAGGAAAACTTGGCAAGAAGAAGAATAAAGAGAAGAAACACAAGGTTGGTTACTGGCGCTTGGTGACATTGAATAAACCAGAGTGGGGGTATGGGGCCTTGGGAATACTAGCTTCTGCTGGCCTCGGGTTTACAATGCCTTTCTTCTCGCTTGCGCTGGCTAATATCATCGGAGTTTTCTATCAGACCTCTGGCATCGTTTCAGGTGCCAGAACATGGTCTTTGGTATTCTTTGGCGTGGGGTGTGCCGCGTTAATTTGTGGCATTCTTCAGGGTTACAGCTTCGGTGTCATGGGCCAGAAGCTGGCCAGACGGCTTCGGATTATGTTGCTGGCAGCTGTACTGCGCCAAGAAATCGCATGGTTTGACAAAGCCGAGAATAGCAGCGGTGCTATCGTCGGCAGATTGTCTGCTGATACAGTCGCAGTGCGTGGAGCAGTCGGAGATCAGATGGGCCTCATCCTCCAAAATCTTGTCACCGTCATTGCGTCGTATGTGATTGCATTTGCATCCAGTTGGAGCATGACATTGGTCGTCACAGCAACACTACCAGTGCTAGGTGTGTCGACAGTCATTCAGAACAAGTTCTTTGTTGGATTTAGCAGCGACGCAGACAAGCTTTTCTCCGAAGCTAACCAAATCGCTGCGGAAGCATTGGGGTCCATCCGCACTATCGCTGCATTCCAGCTGCAGGACAAGGTGTGTGATTTGTATCAACGCGGTATGGTTGGACCAGAGAAAGAGGTCGTCAAAAGAGCCAATACATCTGGCCTTGGTTTCGGGTTCTCACAATTTGTCATGTTTGCTGTGTATGCCCTTGCCTTTTGGTTTGGAGGTCAGCAAGTGAGCGAAGGCAACCTTTCATTTGATGATATGTTGCGCGCTTTCTTTTCCATCCTCTTGGCAGCTTTCGGTATGGCTCAAGCACAGATTGGGTTTCCAGACGTGGGCAAAGCAGGTTCAGCAGTTCAAAGAGTCTTTTCTGTCATTGATAGAAAGCCGCTCATTGATTCTGCTGATCCATCTGGTGATAAGCCTGACCAAGCCAAGGGTTTGATAGAGTTTAGGAATGTCACTTTCTCGTATCCCAGTCGTCCAGATGTCATCATTTTCAAGCGCTTCAACCTGCGGGTTGAGCCAGGCAACACTCTCGCCTTGGTTGGGCAATCCGGCAGTGGTAAATCAACTGTTGTCGGGCTCATTGAACGGTTCTATGACCCCTTGCAGGGTGCGGTCCATCTGGATGGCGTTGATGTGAGACAGCTCAATCTCAAATGGCTGAGATCTCAAATTGGTCTTGTAAACCAAGAGCCTGTGTTGTTCTCGGCATCTGTTTTAGATAATATAAAGTATGGAGCTGAGAGAGCAACCTTGGAGGAAGTAAAGGTTGCCGCAACGGCCGCCAACGCCATGGACTTTGTCAGTAAGATGCCCGAAGGATTTGACACCAGGATTGGGGAGGGTGGAATTCAGCTCTCTGGTGGTCAGAAGCAAAGAATTGCCATTGCCAGGGCTGTTCTAAGAGATCCACGCATTCTCCTATTGGATGAAGCGACTTCCGCTTTAGACGCTGAAAGCGAGAGAGTTGTCAGCGATGCTTTAGAGGCAATCATGGTGGGAAGGACTACAATTATCGTTGCCCATCGTCTCTCTACCATCCGCAAGGCTGATACTATTTCGGTTGTATACAAGGGTAAGATCGTTGAGAGCGGTAGCCATGCTGATCTGATGGGCAAAGGAGGTTCATATGCGAGACTTGTGAGACATCAGAGCAACAAGAGTATGAAGAGGGGCCCCCATTCAATTTCCAAGGGGATGAGCAAGTTGGCTAGTCTACGCGAGTAAAATGCACGTCTAGTATTACTCTGTCTATTCTTTTTTTTGAAGATACTTTTGTAGTCGTATTGCTGAGCGACAGTCTCAGAATTGTAATGCTCTTTCACATTAGTCAAAATCACACACGGTACATTGGATGGGAGGACTCTCGGCAATGGTGATCTGATCTCCAAATTGGCATGAATGACGAAATTTATTCGAATACCGCTTCTAAAATAAAATAAATGTATAGATTGTTTTCGAATTGGTGAGCTGTACAGAAAAAACCAGGACCTTTTATCATTTACGAAAAGATTTGGTAATCTGTCCTCCTTACTTTGTGAAAGCTTGAACTGTACAGTACCTTGGAATCAGTCAATAAGTCACTATCGTTATGGGCAAAATATCAAGCATAGCTCATTCAGCCTTGAAGTGGCCAATTTTCCTCTGGAGTCTGTTCACTCTGTGGTGGTCGATTGTAATCTGCTGCTTGATTTACAAGGTGCCCTTTTTAAGTTTTTCTGGGAAACGCAATGATATATTGAGCTGGTAAGATACCTTTGCTTTGGAGAAAATTGATGAGAGTCTCATCCTTGAACACCACCGCTTCCAGGGCACTCGGAATGAAGGAAATCTTCCGATATACAGTCCTCCAAGTGGGAAACCAGAAATTATACAAAGGCCAATGCATCTATCTCATGAATCATCGCAGTTGGGCAGATTTTTTAGTAGATCAGTATACTACTCATGGCAGGGCAATGTTCATGAGTCGTTGGGCTGTCTTTTTTGCCTTTCCTGTTTTCTTGACGGCTTGCAAGGCCATGGGAGGTTTGCTCCTTTTCAAACGAGGCTCGGTCGGTGACAAGGCCAAGTTTAATGCTTGGATAGATAAAGAGATTGCAAAAAGTCAGCAAAGTGCAATAGCAGTGTATCCAGAGGGGCACAGGTCAACGCTAAGCGAGTCTTTGCCTTTGAAGCGAGGTATGTTGCGATATGCATACGAGAGGAAAATGCCGGTGCAAATAATTATAGGCTCCAACAAGGAGGCAATCTTGTCGGAAAGGCACTGCACTGCACGGTTAGGACAGACAGTTGCTGTAGGTTACTCAGATATGATTGATCCCTCGGCCTATGGAGATTTCGAGAAGTTCATGGACAAAGTACAATCGCTGTGGGATCAGCAGTGGAACACAGTGTACTCAGCTGACTGGGAAAGCTTAGAGGTTATGGCTCATGGCCGTGCAGACATTGAGTATTGCACATCTGAGAGGCTTTTACTGCTCTTCATTTATGGTGTATCGACCATTCTGTTCATAGGAACTTTAGTTGCAATGTATAGTTTAGGACGAGCAGTGTTTGCAATATTCGGGCACTATGAGCTGCATGCCATGTCTCTATTCTTATTGTACGTGGCAGCCTCCTTCTGGGTCTTCTCCACTCCAGTCGATGCAATCACTGTGCATGCCAGGCTGATGAAAGAAGCAAAACGGCAGTCACGTTTAGTCCCAGCACAATCAGATGCAGCTTTCCTGAAGAATCAATGACTGTTTAGACAGAGACTTACTGAGTAAGAAGAAGAAAATTTCAGTAGAGAATAGTGCAATCATCCATCAATTCCAAACTTGCTTGCCAAAATATTGCAGTGCAGGAACCCCCCTGACCTCCAAGTCAAACAGAGGGGCCTCTATCAGCTGGAGTTCGGCCAAAGCAGGGTCTTCTCTGAGCATCTGCATCGCTCTCTGTTGATCCTTCCTTCTCGTAGATAAGAATTGCTCTTTGACATTTTCATTCACCACTTGATTGACCACGAGTGTGTCCAAGGGAATGCCTTGCTGTCGCAATGCCGCAGCCAGGCGAGCGCTCTCAGTAGCTGCCATTATCGTCGGAATTGTGACGATCACGAAGCCAGTCAGTTCTTGATCATGAAACAAAGCTCGTGTTTCTGCCATTCTATCTCTAAATGCGTCCAGCTTTTCTGAGGCATTTGGTTTATTATTTCCTCCCGTAAAGATGCCTTTCACAGAATCAGTCAGAGAGGTCACCTTCTGCCTGAGGCGCAGTAACTTCCCAACAGATGTGTCTAGAAAGTCGGGCAGCGCCAGCATCCTTAGAGTATGTCCAGTGGGCGCTGTGTCGAAGACGATTCTAGTAAACTTGGCATATTCAGGATCCTTCAAAAATTGCACTACTTTGGCTATTGCCACAGCCTCATCAATCCCGGGCGGTGGCGTTTCTAAGAGCTCCCCCAACCTCAAATCTTTTAACTGATCTGCTATGCCCCCCAAGCCAACAGAGCCCAGTGCATTATCCAGACCTTTACCACCGTCTGCCCCAACTAGATCTCTCAAATCTTGTCTTGCTGCCTCCAAATCCATTTCCATCCCATAAACCTTCTCGTCGGTACCCGACACCGACACTGGCCTGCCACCGGACACATCTTGGTCAAGGGCATCGCTCAATGAATGAGCTGGATCAGTGGACACCACAAGAGTTGTATGTCCAGCATTCGCGAGTGATATTGCCAGAGATGCAGAGCAACTCGTCTTCCCAACGCCCCCTTTGCCACCGAGCATGAAATATTTTCTACTACTGGATGCAAACGCATCTATGCTCTCACCCCATACCACTCGTCCAAAATATTGGAGTGCTGGCACACCACGGACTTCTAAATCTAAGTAGGGACCTCTCAATTTCTTGAGTTCTACCAATGCGGGATCGTGCTCTATGATCTCAATAGCTTTGGCTTGGTCTTTCAACTTCAACGACAAATATTTTTCACCCATCTCAGGCGTTATGACCTGATTTACTATGATTCTTTTGCACGGAATGCTCTCCTTTTTCAATGAACTTGCAAGTCGGCTGCTCTCAGATATGCCTAGTACAGTCGGAATGGTAGCTATGATGAACTCAGTTGACTCTCTATCGCGGAATAAATCCTTCACCATAGTAATAGACTCCTGAAGCTTTTCTAATTTCTCTGCAGCTGCATCTTGTCCATCGCCCCCAGCTCCAAAGAGTCCTTTAACTGCCGCTGAAGCTGATGAAAGCTTTCGACGCAGTCTTACTATCTTGGCAAGGCTGGCTTCTACAAAATCAGGGACAGTCAACAGTCTGAGCGTGTGGCCTGTTGGAGCCGTGTCAAACACAATGCGAGAAAACCTGGCATACTCTTCATTCTGAACAAATTGCTGTACCTTTGCTATAGCAACTGCCTCATCAAACCCTGGAGGAGGTGTATCTAGTAATTCACTGAGTTTCAGATCTGACAGCTGTTCAAGGATTCCCGTCAATCCGAAGCCGCCAAGGACTTGCTCAGCATCCTTCTTTCCTGCACCTGATGTGTAAGCTCGAAATTTCTCCTTCTCTTTCTCTGGATCTATTTCCAGGGCCCATAAAGGTAAATCAGTACCCTCTACGAGAACTGGAGCGCCTCCCCCGATGTCTTGTGCTAAGGAATCTCCAAGGGAATGAGCAGGGTCCGTAGAGACGATCAGAGTTGTGTGTCCGGCCTGAGCAAACTGGATTGCCAAAGATGCTGATAGAGACGTTTTTCCTACACCACCTTTACCACTTATCATTATATACTTGCGATCGCTTCCAGACGACAACTCAGTGAAGACGGAAGCTGACGGTGCCTCGGACGCAACCACTGAGGCTATTGTTCTATCACTGCATCGGGTTGAGCGGGCCTTGTTCTGCCTAAAGCATTCCTTTGATCGAAATGCGACGAGCTTGGAGCTTCGAAATGCATGATTACCCACAGAGATCACGCAGTGACGTTGGAAGGCATCGCACGTTACGAAAGACATGATCGAGTATGTTCGCAAATAGAATGTAGAACAAACTCAAGACTATCACTATTAATGATTTTGCATTATTAACTGAGATCAGCTGTTGTTATCTGTCATTATTTTGCCAGCACCTTACGATGACCGCACTCAGTCGTCGACACCAGTGCAGGTGAATCAAATATCACTCTTTTACTGTACGGTGATGACGCTGTGGTGGGTTTTCCTCGTTACCGAGAAATAAACAATAAGGCTTATGAGAAAAAGAATGATCTTAACACACACTGACTCCCTCCAACGGGCGTTCTGTGCAGTATACACACCTGTAGGATAGTATGGGAGCTGTGCCCAAGGATTAAAGCTGAGCTGGCAAAAGGATGAGATCGCCCACTCCTCGCGATCAAGATAAAACTGGCACAGCTTTCACGCGCTCGTTTGTTCATTTCCACACATAGATTACAATATGCACGCTTCCACTGCTTTCAAAGGATCAAAGCTCACCCTCCCCCAACGGGTTCATCGGAATTGCGATGGCGGACGCCAATCAAAGGTTGCCGTGTCTGCCGCTCAGCAGCCATCTGATACCAACAACGAGAATGAGATGCTTTCAAGGCGTGTTTTGATGTCAGGAGCTATGCTGTCTGTGCTTATAGCGGGTGCAGCCAACGCAAAGCCTGCAGTCAAAGCAGACGAGTACGCAGCAATGCAAGAGATTCTGAAAGCGAGGAGCAAAATCAACACCAAAGATTTGTTATCACAGTACCAAAACACTAAAAATAAGTCCTCATCCCAAAGTTCAAAGCCTGTTACCAAGCCTGCATCGAAACCATCGACGTTTAAGCCCACAACGAAAGCTGTGACCTCCGCAACCAAGAACGCTACTTCAGCAGCTGCTGGGTCGTCTACTACAGCCATAGGAGGAGTCATTGCAGCGCTCGCAGCGGCTGCAGCTATTGCTGGAGCAGGAAACAAAACTGGAAAGTCAAAGTCAGCTCCTGGAGGCACCAAAGCTATTGCCCGCGCAGCTCCAGCTGCTGTCAAACCGAGTCCCAAACCAACCCCGGGCACCAAAGTTTTTGCAAGGCCGACCCCAAAGCCAGCCTCCCCTGCAAAGCCAGCTGTTAAATCGTATGGCACTGTCTCCAAGGGGGGAACAGTTGCCAAAGGTGGCACAACAGTCAAGAAGGCAGCTTCCATGAAGGAGAAGGCTGACGGCCCAGATGCAACTGCCGTCATAGGTCTTGGTGTAGCCGGTTTGGCCTTGGCAGGCCTTCTGGTTGCTTCTCCTTCCATCAAAAGCAACACACCAGTGAAGGCACCAGAGGCTACTAAAACAGTCACAAAGGAAGTTCCTGCAGTACCTGAGCCCAAACCTGCCGCAGCTGCCCCCGTCGTAGCTACCCCTGCCCCACCAGCGGAGAAGGAGGTCAAGGAAGAAGCTGCCCCCGTCGTCGTCAAGGCCCCGGTAGTAGAGACGCCAAAGCCTGCAGAGACACCAAAGCCTGCAGAGACACCAAAACCTGCATCTGTTGCCGTACAGAACCCGACTCCCAAACCTGCAGACAGTGGTGCCAAACAGAGTGTACTGAAGTCGACTGATGGCAAGCCAACTCCACTTCTGACAGTGACTGCCGTTATTGCAGCTGTTTTGGCCATCGGTGGGGTTGCCAGCAATGGCAAGGGTGGCAGTACCACTAGCAGCCCACCTGCGCCTGCTGCTCCAACGCCCTCAGCCACAACCGACGACATAGCTGCTCGAAAAGCAGAGGTTCAAGCTTGGATTGCGGCCTATAAGGCCAGGTCATCAAAGTAAATAGTGTGTGGTCAAGAGAGATTATAAAACATCGCGTGTTTACATACTAAAATCAAGCGCCCATTTCGTCATCGTCAACACTATCTATATACACTCCAAGTCCATGAGCCAATCACGACCCAGGCTTATTATTTTGTTGCTGCTGCTCACTAGAGAACTGGAAAATAATTGTCTTTGTATATGGCGGAGCTGATGTAACTCCAAACTGCATGCGCAACTTGTTGCTGAGCAAATAACTCAGCGTCCATCTCGTCTCCACATCACTTTCCTTCAACTGCCTGACCATAGCTGCATTCAATCTCCTTCCGAACTGCACTTCCACTTCAGTTCCCATGGTGATGGCCCCAAACAGTCCTGAGGGGTCTACATTTGTAGGGTCTAGGAGCCCACCTATGGCAGGAGCAGACATGAGTCTCCATCTGGTTCCCCCAAACGCACCAGATGTCTCAATTTTGGGGATGAGGTTTGAGACCGTAGATCCAGCCAGCTTGCTCAATGCCAGCTGGCCATCATCAGCCAACAGGGCTTCTTTGAGTTTCTCTTCCAGGACACGAGCGGCATCCGCGGCATCCAACGCTTCAGCGCCAGCCTCTCCCGGAGCAGAGCCAACAGCACTCAGCTGCAAATGATCTTGCCATTCACTCGCTTTTCCCAGAATTGTCAATCGCAGATCGCCCGAACTGAATGCTAAATCAACCTGTGGATCAATGGCACCTGAACCTTGGCCAAACAGGATGGTATTTGGGTGATTCCTATCCAAATTCAGTTGTGTTGCCAGCAGGTTGACGTCACCACTGGCCAGCCTCAGCATGCCTTGCAATGACACAGCATCTGGCCTAGGCGGCCCGCTTGCTTCTAGTTCACCGGCCAAAACAAAGTTCATAACCAAGGGATAAACCGCTCTCGTATCCGGGCCTAGGGCAATCATCAACCGATCAAGATGCACATTGTGTTGGGCAGCATCCGCCACGAGAGCTTCGACCGCTTCTCTCTCTTGTCTGACAACCTCTTCGAACGAGGAGGCGAGCAATGCCCCTCCGCCGTCATCTGAGCCTCTCGTCAACACCTTGAATGTCCTTGCTACAGGACCTTCAGCAGAGACCACCACTTTATCAGGAGTCAACAAGGGCGACACATTCTCATCATCCCCCATAGCGCCTTGCGGTGTCAAAAAAATGGTGCCCCGACTGAACCGCATGTGTCCCCCTATCACCGGGGACGTCACGCTGTCAGTCAGGTGGATAACACCATCATACTGGCCAGAATAAACATTTGGAACCCTCAAATCTAACGCATGGATTTCTGCCGTCAATCTCGCACCATGTTGATGGTGGTGGTGTCGATTGCGCACAGAGTTTTGTTTCCTGATGGGCAGATATCCTTTCATTCGTATGAACCCCTTGCGCCCAATTTTGCCCTCCAATCTATCGACCGACAATTGGCCTTCCTCGCAATTGACATCGGCAGTGAGTCCCGTCAGAGGCGATTTCAAAATGCCTGGAGCATCAATGGTGGCCTTCAGCACTGATGCTGAGCCAGACAATGTGGGAGCATGATGGCTCCCATACAGTCGAAATGCCACGTCAGCATCCCCTCCTTGCCAGTGCACCTCAGGGGTGACCGATGTCAAAACGGCCATCCCATTGTCTTTCACGCTCAGACGAACATCGATAGTACTACTGCCCTCCAATTGGGGTGCTGTGGTGGCCCCTGCTGCAGAACCATCTAGAAGTATCAGAGGGACTACTCCAGCTGCTCTGACATGGCCAGACTGCCTATGACCTTCAGCAGGCACGATGTCGACATTGAAACTCAGCTGTTGCACATCATTCAACCTCGCTGTGGCTTGAGCCTGTGACAGTCTAGTCTTTCCAATAGCTGCATCATACAGACGGACAGCTACCTCACCAGTGGGCTGTTGCATGCTGCCTCCCAAGGCACCGGACACATACAGCAACCCATTTATGGGAGAGTCATGCTGCTCTAAACCTTCATTAGCACGACCAAGTGCATGGGTCAGAGTGCCTAATGGGTAGGGTGATGGAACGACTGTTGGTTCTCTGACTGAAACAGCTGGCACTGCTCTGGCCAGCGCTGGCACAGCTTTGAAGATTGGTCGAAGAGTGGCCACTGGAAAATCGGTGATGCGAAGAGTCGCATCTTGACGCTCTCCCAACAGAGATCCCTGCAGGACTAGTTTGGCATCCCCCTTATTCAAGACAAACTCCTCCAAGTGCACCCCTTCCTCTGAATGGTACCCACCACTGGCATTGACAGAGTCTATGACATAGCCTCCCCAACTCCACATCTGCCCTCTCATGTCGAAGTCAACATTGGTAGCTCCTCCACCCCCTCCGTAGGCTTGGACTGTGCCACTGTATTGACCCTGGGCATCTTGGAGACCTGGCAAAGGTCCTCCCACAGATTCTTTTTCCTCGTTTTTTCTGGGGCGTACGACGTTTTTCAGAGGTGCAACGTGTGCAGCAATCTGAGACTTGGTCAACGCCTTTTGGAGCTGAGTGTTCAAATCGCTGGCTGCAACATGCATTTTCTTGACTCCTTCGAGAAAAGACCCTTTTGCACGTTCGTAGTTTGTTGGAAAAGATGAGGTGGCGTCTTGTAACATTCTAGCGGCTGGCAAGACATCCTGCACCTCAGCCCCGGGGACTCCAACCTGGATCCTCCAACGGCCTCCAGACGCTGCCCCATCTCCTGACCCTACAAGCTCAGCTGCGTTGGCAGGGAGCTTCACACTTGCAGGGAGGGTATAGTCACCCTGCACCTCGTATCTCGACTGTCGTTGCTGCAAGACAGCTTTCTCCAACCGTATTACATCGCGCTCCCATCGGAAGCCGCCAGACAACGAATCTCCTTGAACTCCGCTATATTTGGGATGAGCAATCGCCAACCTACCTTGACCTTTTGCAGTCTTAAAATTGAGCAGCGCAGATGCTTCTTGGAGATCGCCCCTCAAGGATCCAAGCTCCAGCTCATCCAAGGGCAAATTCTTGATAGAGCACCCTATCGTCGACCCACTGGCATCCATATCGCCCAACATCATCAACTGGCCACAGCGCATGACCATATTCGTCCCTGTCCTGCTTTGCTGCTGCTCTTCTTTGTCCTGTTCTTTGTCCTCTTCTGCTGCTGGTGACCGATCCAATGGAGGTAACAGTGGGAGGTCCACATCCAGATCCAAAACCTCATCAGATCTGAAACCCTTGCCATGGATGCTCGCTTTATCTTCAGCGACTTGCATTGTGCCAGTCAATTTCTTGAATAACCTCAACTGATTCAGCCGAACATTTTCGAGCCCAAATGATCCATCAAATAACCAGGCATTTTTTTCCTTCCTGACAACACTGCCGTTGAATTTCGCATTGCCGTTGACTTTGAGTCGCAGAGGCTGTCCAGGCTGGGCAGCTATTTGTCGCAGTGCAGCATCATCTGACAAATATGGGACTATGTCTACGCCACGCATGGATACCTCACCATCCCCCCCCCTAATATTGGGTCGAGCCAGTGCAGTGGCCATTTCCTGAGTAATTGCAGCTTTGACGTCCGCAATGGAAGCTGGATTCACATGCATGACTGCCGACACATCAAACTGGGGAGATGTCAGATCAATCGCAGTTGATTCACGTTTGAAAGTCACTCTACCCTTGGCATTGGTTTCTGAAACACCAAATTTAACGTCAATGACTGGTGCTAAATGACTTCCTTTCATCGTTGCCTCGATATCAGCAGGTCCCAGTACCAAAGCGGTAGGCAGCGATGCATTCCCCCCCTCAACAACACCACTGTTCTCAACATACCGACTGGCTAAGGCGTCTCCAGGCAGACCAATACCAGAAACCCGTATGGACACTGCAGTAGGATCATCCTCAGCATGAGGCGATACATTCATCTCACCATACCCTTGCAGCTCTCCTCCACCTATGGGCGATGCCTTTACCTCATTCAGAGTCATTATATTTGTTGTCATATCAACGGAAAACACCAAGGATGCCGATGAGAATGGTACCAAATCATATGCGCCGACAGCCTCTGATTCCGAAGACAATGCCAGCTTTGCATGTGTCAGTTCACAATCCGCCAAGGCCTCATTGCTGGGACGCACCACAACTGCTCTCCCAGAGAAGATCGGTTTCTCCAATGGTCCAGTGACGTGCAGAGTGCCAGTGATTGCTCCAGTCACTGGAAAAGGCGTTGGACGAACACCTAGCGACGCTCGTAATTGGTTTATATCTACCGCATTGCTCTTGTCAACCTTGGCTGACAGCCTATACTCTCCCCAGTCTGGGTATATGTCCAGATCTCCAGTGACTGTCAATGGAACCGCACCAAACTTTCCCACCGCATTGTGCAAGTATAAGCGCCTCCCCTCGAAAACCAGATCCAAATCTGCATCAAGGACATCATCGGTAGCATCCCAGAAATGAAACTCTGAACCCCTCACGGCTAATCTGCCTGAAAATTCAGGATATTGCCACCCAGATGGCGTAGCCGATCTGATTGTCAAAGACCCATTCACCCTTCCAGCATTGATGTCCATTGGCAACTCAATTATCCTCTCTATCAAGGGAGCATGTAAATCTTTACCAGTCACTGTTATCGTCATATCAGCACAAGGAGTATTTGGGAGGGAACCTTTCGGGGGTGCACCCTTTGAAATATCTTTGGCTATGACTTGCACTCGCAGTTTCCCTCCTGCAGGCTTAGACTTGTATTCATCCAGTTCTCTGACGTGGGGCTCCTCTTCTGCTATCAAACCTCTAGCTTTGGCTTTGGTCAGAGCTTCAACGCCCGTCAGATGTCTCAGATGTCTATGGGCAAAGGGTGAAGGCATCGTGCATTTCTTAGAACGTGCCAGCCTTTCATGTGGCTCAGCAGTCAAGTCCAATTTCAAGTGATCATACTCACGCCCTATAAAAGTCAAAACAGCATCCACTTTGTCAAATTTCCGGGGAAAATATTCCCCCGTAATGTGAGCATGTACCGTTGCCCCTTGCAATTGTACACTACCCAATGTCACTTGGGGTGCATGGCTGACTACGAACGATCTAAGCATGCTGCCAAGTGTCCTCTGTCGAGCACGGGCATCCATAAGGGCCTCAGGAGGGGCTGGCGTATAGGCCGGTCTTCCATCAATCCTGAAGTAGCCAGGATGAAGCAATGTTCCTTGATGTCTATGTTGAGCCCCCGAAGGAGACTCTGATGACCTTTCTATGGGTGGACCCAATGACGGTGTGACTGTGCTGCTATTTTCATTCATTGTAGGAGCAGCACTCTTCATCTTCATCATCATATCTTCCTTGTTCTCTACAAGGAGTGATGCTTCCTCCTTGTATAACCGCTCTGCAGAGGTGGTGTATCGAGTAGCTGGCACAATTCTCGCAATGTTCTCCTCATATTTGTCACTGTCAGTATCGAGTTCTTGCTCATGAGCGCCATTTTTATTTGAAGGGAATTCCGGCTCCACCATTTTACTCTTCTTGATAGCCAATGCAGCAGGAAGACGTTCATTGGCCCAAGGGAGACGTTGGGAGCCAAGCTTTTTGTAACTAGTAGGGTGAGTGATCACCCTGCTAAATGATGATTGTTTCCTGATCGTTTTGCCATACGATGCAAGCAATCCCTCACTTGTTATCGATTTGATGCCAGCCAAAGACTCTTTGTCAAGAGATATCTTCCCTACATTTGGTGATGCTGCTGGAGTTTCTGGCACGTCGTCACACTCTTCATCGTCTTCTGCCATAATGTTTGGAGCACCCAGCGCACTCGATGCTGCCCTCCTTTCATCCAACTCATCTTCTACCACTGGTTTGTTAGTTGGGTCGTCCTGTATGGAAGGAGTCATTGAGTCAGGTGAAAATGGAGTCGTTAATGCCTCACCATCCCCTGATGATGGTCCTTCTTCGTCTTCTTCGACGTCCAGAATGAGTACGGGGGAAAGACCCGTTTTTCTTCGCCGTTTCTTCCTATGCCGCTTCTCATCATGCTTGGCACTACTACCACCATCATCATCTCCCTTCTTGGATACCTTTGGGTCATTCTTAGTCGTCAGACCTATTGCTTCACGCACATCACGTTTAAGTTCCAATTTATTCAACTCAGCTATCTGTGCGTCTGCACTGCTATTTTTGTTTGATGTCGATGGCTCTGAGCTGGAGAAAAGTTTGGACACAGCACCTCCCAGAAATCTGGAGGGCTCTCCTGCCTTGTTCAAAGGAGAGCGGCCATCTATCCTGAACAAATCTATGGGTGATGTAAAAGTATGTTGACGCGCCTGCCCAATAGAATCGGTCGACAATAGAAGGGGGCCCAGCACTTCCTCCTCGCCTTTATAGTCAGGTCCTTGCCCTGCAGCATGTTCTAAAATATCAATCATGGTTTCCATTGTGGGAAATGCAAAAGGAGTGAACGTAGAAGGTGGGGGTGGAGATACATATTGTCTCTGCTTTTTTATTCGAGGCGCAGAGACCTCCCCGCCACCTCCTCCATCACCAGTCGACGTAGGGGGCTTTTTCTTCGTCTTCAAACCAGGAAGAAAATTTCTTGAAGAAGGGAAAGTGTCCTCCGGATAACCAAACCAACTGAAATTATCTGCCTGCTTGAGATGCACGTCGGCATTCCTGCCATCCGCTGTCAAGACCAAACGGCCAAGGGTCAAAGACCTCAAGACATCCAGATGGACCAACACTGTATCGATGGTAGCTGAACTCGATTCAAGTGGACATTGGCCAATTGAGAGAGGTCCAACCGCCGCCAATGGAGTCAAACCTGTTATGCCAGTTGGAGCAAGCCATTTTACACCGCCAAGCTGTACATCTCGCTGTAAGACAGCTGCCGCCTGCTTAGCAGCCTTCGGAAGCAACCGTTCGTTCAACTCAGGAACTAACCATATATTAACTGCTGCATGCACAATGAAAATGCTCAGAGAGAGGGCAAGGGCAATCTTAGTGGCTGTATACTTCATCCAATGCTGTTGCTTCTCCCATACAGAATTGAAAGAAGACACAATCCAGTCAAGAAGCAGTCGAGTCCTGGCACGGAGTGAATCATAAAGCAACAAGACGTCCTCTTTCTTTCTTGGAACATTAAAAGATGATTTTACTATAATTGAAATCCTTCTTGGTAGGTGGGAAGTTCTGGGTCTTATCACGATCGGTGTGCCGCAGAGAACTCGTTGGAGAGTCAGGCCAGTGTACTGACGGACGGAAAAGCCAGCCTTGATCATCGTCCTGTCACTTAGGCAGAAATAGCAAAAATACACGCATAGCTACAACAATTAAGGTCAGACATCTAATTGGCAAGGGGGACGTCCTAATTTATTCAAATTGCTGGCAACAAACGTTTCCATTGGTTTGAAAGTCCAAGACAACAATAAGACATTATACGGCGCGTGATGCTGAATAGTATCTTATTGCAGAATGAAATTAAATTATTAATCTAACAATTGCAGGCAAACACTATGAACCTCGGTTAACAACCTTGGGCATCGGGCGGTCGTGGCTTTGCATCCAGCCCAGTTGATTTTAATGCCAGTGAGTCGAAGGCCCTGAAACATATCGCAGTCATTTTCTCCTACTTTAATTGAATCCCATCCTGCACTGAAGTAGAAATTCAATGTCGGTAAGAAATTTAATCATGTACATGAGCCAGCTTCCACAATCGAGACATGAGTTTCTGTCATGCAAGACATGACTGGGTGTGGCAGTCCGACATATAGAGCTCAAGTAGCATACGCTGTCAAGTACTCTTTCATATTACAATTTGATTGATACCAGTTTTCTTAAGACCACTCCCAAAATTCATTAAAATACCGACTTACACCAAAAAAGAGAGTTGAATTATTACATACGAGATTACAAACACGATATGTTTGGCTCCACATTAACCCAGAATAGCATGCAATCTGGCTTCAAGCCCCATAGAAGCGTCACACAAGGCTTCGGATGTCGCAGAAGGCAGTTATTCTGTCAAGCAAAGTCGGATAAAGAAGATAAACCCAACAGCAAAAATGGCAGGAATGGGTTGGGTTTAGGTGACTTACTGGGACCAATCGGACTTACTATTGCGAAAACGACCGAAAAAGAGGTAAGTTGCCAATTAACAGAGCCAAAAATACTCCTATCTCATCATCACTGAGCTTGTGCAGAAGGACGATACCCAAGCTGCCGCACAAATGTTTCAACGCGTTGCAGATGCAGCTGGTGTGAGTTTGGGGCCTATTGGACTCACCATTGGATCAGACTTAGTAGAAAAGGGCTCTAGTGATGATGAAGATGTACCTCCTCCTGAAAGTATCGCTACTTTGAGCACAGATGAATGGCGGGCCAAGTATGAAAGAGAGGGAGCCGTGGACCTGTGGGTCGAGGAAGAATTCAACTCAGGATCTCGTTTAGTAGGAGGCAGAGCTGTTCATTTTGGGGGGGTTGCAGGGCAGAGATCAGGAGAAGGGCCTGGTGTTAGTACGGCTACTAAGCACACAGTCAAGATATACAATCACTATGCAGATCAAGAAATTGAAGTAGAGGTGCCAGAGGATAGATACATCCTTTGGGAGGCAGAGCAGCAGGGAATGGTTCTGCCCTATGCATGTAGAATGGGATGCTGCACAGCGTGTGCAGTCAAAATAAAAGAAGGCGAAATGTACCAACCACAATCTTTGGGAATTTCCAATCGATTGAAGGAGAATGGCTATGCTTTGATGTGCGTCGGCTACCCATTGACTGATCTGGTGCTGGAAACTGTGGAAGAAGATGAAGTTTATGATCTGCAATTTGGTAGAAACTTTGAAGAGCAGGCAACAGATCCAAATGCAGCGAGTGTGTTGAGAGATGATTTTGCTATCGAGTTGGCATTGTTGGATGAATAGAGTATGGCAGCGGAATGCAGAGGGGAACTACTTGGAAGGAGTCATGAAGTCAGTGACAATGTAAATAAGCGGTAACAGTATCTAATGAATACTATTTTGTCTGCAAATATGTGTGAAACTAGCAATGCGTCTGTTGAAGAGACTGCCGAGCCTCCGAAAAGCGACTTAGAGACTGAATGTGCTGATGTCGTCATAGTTAGCGGTGGTCCGGCTGGTTTGTCGGCAGCTCTAGTACTCGCAAGGGTTCAACGCAGTGTTCTCATTTTTGACAAGGGCGATAAAAGGAACGAAACTTCTAGGATACAGCATGCTGTTTTGGGCGCAGATGGTTGCGAACGACACGAGTTTATAGACAGGGCACGAGAGCAGGTCTCGAGGTATCCCACAGTCAGGTTCTACTGGTCTAAAGTCGTAGATTTGAGAATTAAAGCAGCCAAGACTCGTAGCCCTGCCGATGACGAGGACACTCAGTTGAAAAATGGCAAAATCGCTGAAAAAACGTGGGGCTTTGAGGCGGTTACTGAGGAAGGGAGCGTTTACAGATCGAAAAAGCTCATTCTAGCGACAGGGGTACAAGATGAAGTACCTGGCGTTGCTGGATTTTTAGAGTATTATGGCCGAGGTGTATGGGTTTGCTTGTACTGTGACGGCTTTGAATACCGAAATAAGCGGCTGGCAGCTTATGGAAACGGCAATAGAGGCGTTCATATAGCTTTCGAGATGCTGTCACTCTCTCAACACGTTATGCTGCTCACTGATGGAGAACCTTTGGAAGCTACCCAGTTTGAAAGACAACTGATGAAAGAGAAGGGCATACCAGTCATCGAGACTCCACTGAAGAGGGCGTATGGTGCTGGGAATCATCTCACCGGTGTAGAATTGATAGATGGAACAAAGATCGATATTGATGCTCTGTTCTTCAATACTGGGAGGCGGCAGACATCAAATTTACCAGATAAGCTGGGCTTACGGCAAGACAAAAGGGGGGATGTCATTGTTTGTCAAGCAAGGGGAAACGTAGAGTGTGTTCACGGCCTCTACGTGGCTGGAAACTGCGCCATTGCGCCATTGAAGCTTGTTGTGACAGCTGCTAGTCAAGGCGCAGTCACTGGTGCAAAGGTCAACACCGAGTTGATGTACCAAGAACTTGCTTTACACAGCGACGGAAGGAAGCATGAGGAATGATGACTATCTACTTGATTGTGGTTCTGGGCGACAACATGTAAAGATTCAAAAACGTCTCCAAACTCATGACGCGAAAGGTTTGCTTAGAATTCAACCGACAATGCATGCCTTGAAGCTGTCCTGCAGAGAAACTCTGTCCAGATTACGTCCGATAAAAACAAGACGGTTAAGCCGGCGTTCACCTGGAGCCCATGGGCGACCAATTCCTTCCTCCGAAGACCCGAATTGGAGCAGCCTGCGGAATCGTATATTTTATTGGTCAGACCAAACGTTTGGTAAAGTGGAGCGACGAAAAGTACTCTTCGACGACTTACATGTGAACACCCTGAAAGGAGTGCTTGTGAGGGGACCCCTGCAAGCTCAGGACCCCTTTGGAGCGGAAAATATCTGCCCCTTTGGTCTTCAGAAGGTTTCCGAGCCAGTCGTTGATTTTTTTGAAGTCAAGATCACCCTCAACTTCAATCCCGACAGAAGATACGGATGTATCATGTTGATGATCGCCATCCTGCGTGAAGGAAGGAAGGAAAGAGATGCAAGCAAGTTTTGGATTGGTAACCTTTGAGGGCATACCCGGATTAGAATACACACCAACTCACCTCCAGGAAGTCTGGTTCCATTTTCAGAACAGTCGTCAGATCAAATGCCTTGACCCCGATAATCTGCGCTGGAAAAAGCGTGAGAGATTAATCTAGAGGGGCTGATAGACAGACAAAACACTATGAAGTACCTACCTTGCTGAGGTCCACCTGTGCGTTGACTGTCTCAAATATCTCAGCCGTGGCATTGATAGAGCGGATGTGCTCCTTAAGCTCCAGTTTTGACGCTTCATCAGCCAGATCACACTTGTTCAGTATAATCTTGTCTGCAAAAGCGACCTGTTCAACAGCCTCATTCTCAACGCCATCTGGTTTTTCCTCCAGCAGATGTTGAAGGGCGTGCTTACAATCGACCACCGTCAATATGGCATCGAGTCTCAAGCGCTCCTTCAATTCATCATCTACGAAGAAAGTTTGAGCCACTGGAGCTGGATCTGCAAGCCCGGTTGTCTCAATAAGGATTGCATCAAATGCGTTCTTGCGTTTCAATAACTTGGAGAGGATACGGATCAAGTCGCCTCTCACAGTACAGCATATGCACCCATTATTCATTTCAAATATCTCCTCTTCAGCTTGAATGACTAAGGCATCGTCTATGCCCACCTCGCCAAACTCGTTTTCGATGACGGCAATCTTCAAGCCATGCTTCTCGTGGAGTATGCGGTTCACCAAAGTTGTCTTGCCACTACCAAGAAAACCTACGTTTGAGAAGAATTGAGCAGTAATGTATAGAGTAGCTGAGAACTCGCCGGCTCAACGCAGGCATGCGATCCCTTAAGGTTGCGGTCTCAACAAAGAACTCATCGCCTTACCTGTAATGATGGTAACTGGAATCTTGGTTTGAGTCATATCGTTTGAATGGAAAGCGAAGTTTAGAAATAGCTTGTTCGTAACTTTCTCTTAATTCTGTGCAAATCCCCAAAATTGTAGGATTTTGGGGATTTTTGCCATACGTGGGAAGAAAGTAGCTTGCAGCGCTCTTTCGATTCTGCGTTACAATTATGCCTGCCTCATATAAAAGTACTATACATGAACCTGTTCCAACCAAGGCAGTAACTCTGCATGCACAAGCTCTTCAGCTTCGTCTTGAGGGCAGTGACCAACTCCTTCAAAACCGACAAACTGAGCATCTGGCTTTACTGCATTCACCCCTCGAAAATATTTTCCAACAGGTCCATCATGCGGCGTAAATGGATCATCTGTACCCCACATAACAAGCAAAGGCTTCTTCAATTTGGGTACCAACGTCTGTGGTGATGGACCCGGAGGTCCTGTAATCACCGATACAAAGCATTCCAGAGCTCCTTGATCACAGGATGGTGCATAGAGCATGTGGACCAGATCATCATCTACAGCTGCTTGGTTTCTATAGACATTCAGCAGAACTTTCTTCAGACTTTCTGGTTTTCGAAAACCGTCAAATAAATATCTAGCAATCTTTTCTTGATTCAATAACAGATCGATCAATAATAACAATGGCATTGCGACCTTTATACGCCAATCATCTGAAATGGCCTTGTTGTTCATACCGCCTGCGCAGTTGATCAACACTGTTCCGGAGACTTGGTCCGGCGATGATGCGCTCACCATGAGGCTCGCTAAGCTCCCCATGCTGTTGCCTATAAGGACTGCTGGTTGTCCTTGACAAAATTCATTCAAAAAGTCTTTGATCTGCTCTTCCCACAGCTCCATTGTATACTGAAGGATTGGTTTTTCACTCTCGCCAAAGCCAAGAAGATCCAGCGCGTATACTTTGTATCCTGCAGCGGCCAGGACTGGTATGTTCCGCTTGAAATGTCCATAGCTAGCTCCAAAACCATGCACAAGAAGAATTGGTTTACCACATCCTGCCGAAACGTATCTTATTTTATGGCCTTTCCAGATCCATGTGTGCTTGGCAATGTTACTAGAAACACTGGTGGCAGGCGTAGTGCTAGCGGAAAGAGGGGCAGTATTTTGAGGAGAACTTAAAGGACCATCGACGGGGTTGACACTGCAGCAGACACAGATACAAGAACCCTTTTTGGAGTTCAAAGTGTGATGAGAATGACGCTTAAAGCAACCCTTCCTATACATGTGGAGGTTGCCGAGGCGATTGGAATTCGCCGACGTAGCGAAAGAGAACTGCTGAAACGGCATCTCACTAGTAAAGAATGAAATAATATAGAAATGAAATCTTAAAATAATGAAATCAAATTACAGCTAATTGTTGGCTGGGGTCACTTCCTGGAGTCCAGTTCTTCGTCTGTCTTGTAAAGACAAACTTTGATGGGGAGGATAGCCACAGTAGAGGTGAAATAGTATATCTCTGATAATGCAGGTACCCTGTCTGTTGTCTATCCAACATGCCCTTCAAGCAGGGCGCACATTATCGTAAAGAGTGGACCCATCATCCGCACTTTCAATCAGTCAATTTTTGACCGGAGTTGTGGTGTGCTGTATATATTGTACTCCTAGCTAGGATATCAGTAGTGGTCAGAAATGTGTTATCAGTACCCACCTAGACAAAAGGCAAATTAATTGGAGTATCTATATATATAGATATAGAGTCCAAATGGAGAATCGGATCCAGCCATCATCCTCGGATAGTCAAATGTGTCTGAAGATGAAAGACTTGCTTGGGTAGAAGTCGGAACAGCTGGACCAGGATACTTCATTCATATAAGCGAGGAGACAGAGATGACATTATCAGACTCAATAATAGTAGCGGTGTCGAGAATAGAGGTATTATTTATCTCGCTGTTTCTCTTTGCTTGAACTCAACGTAGGATTATCTTGGGAGATAATGGCCCAGTTTTAGGTGGGGGGAAAGAACTATAAAATAATGCAGTCTAATGCTGGAGAGAGGAGAACAATAACAAAGGTAAGAGGGACAAACCCAAACCAGCTTTCGTGCAATTTCACTTCCATCTCTGTGATTGAGACGAAAGCTGAGGACAGGACAGGGACGACAGCTCCAATGTGCTATTGCCTCTAACTATAAATCAGCAAAGCCTTTTAGACGAAATATCCCCATCCCATAAGCCTCCAAATTAGGTCGTCTTGAACCACAGTCATGTTCCAAGACACCGCTGATCCAACAACCTTCTTCTCTTGCAGGGTTATGTTCCTGGCAAAGTCTTTGTCGGTGGACTTTCAAATGACACAACTTCAGAATCATTGAAAAACTATGGTAGGGAATGGGGCGAGGTCTCAGAGGCCACTGTCATGGAGCGCAAGGGGTACGGATTCATCACATTTGACACCCCGAGCGATGCACAAGCATTTCTAGACTGCAGGGAGCACTTCATCGATGCCAAAAAGGTCGAGGCTAAAGCTGCAGTTCCCAAAGAACTTGGTGGTTCAAAGCTCTCAAAGAGATTGTTTGTGGCTGGAATAGATCCAAGCATCACCGAGGATGATTTTGGGCACTACTTCTCCAGCTTCGGCACCCTCATCAGCTGCAACATCGTGAAGAAAGCGGATGGGACGAGCAGAGGCTATGGATTTGTTGTTTATCAAGATGAAGTGAGCGTAGAAAAGTGTTTAGTGCAGTATCATGAATTGGCAGGCCAGCAAGTAGAAGTGAAGAGAGCATTTTCAAAGGAGGAGATGCAAAAGGACAGGCTGAACAGTGCTGGGCCCCAGGCACTCATGCCAGGAATGATGATGAACCCTTATATGATGGGAACCAACCAACCCTCAGCAGGCGGCACAAGTCAAGATTGGACGTGCACGCAGTGTGGCAACACAAATTTCGGGTTTCGAAATGCTTGCAACAGGTGCAAAAGTTTGAGGCCTGTCGACAATGCATCAATGCTCTTGGAAGCACAGCAGCAACAGATGATGGCGGCAATGATGATGCAGCAGCGCATGCTGGGGCTGAACCCTATGATGATGATGGGAGGAGGCCTGATGAGCACCCCATACAGTGGTAATGACTACCAATATAATGGTGGGTACTTGCCGGAGGGTGGTGGTGACTACTCTTCCTTTGATACTAGACGTGGACGAGGACGAGGGGGTGGACGAGGGGGTGGTCGTCCCCCGCCTCGATTTAGACCATATTAACGATTTTTTCTTCTTTTAAAGTAGTGTATTTATTTATTTTGTAGCTTCTATCTGTACTATGAGCCCGCCTAGATGTTCATGTACTTCGTGTATCCTTAACCCTGCCCTTTGCACTATTTTTGGGACATCCTGGTTCCACACACAGCCTTTACCTCCGACCTTCACTGTTTCAGCTGTAATATCTTGGTACGACCCTAAGAAGACATTAGGGGATCTTGAATGTTCTAATATCAGGAGCCTGCCACCAGGGGCAAGTGCGGACGCCATCGCAGCCAAGGCTTTCTCTGGCTGTGGGAATACGCATAAAGAGAAGGTATCTATGACTGTATCAAAGGAACCTGGAGGAAATGGGAGATTATCCACATCTGCTTGCAGAAATGTCAACTTTTTCTTTAGTAAAGGAGGAATATCTCTGTGAGCTGCTTGATCTAGCATGCCCTGAGAGATGTCTACTGCCATCAAAGTCTCTACATTTTCTTGCTTGTAATGTGCAAGGTTTAACCCTGTCCCGACTGCAACTTCCAAGACATTTCCAGAAGCTTTTTGTATCATTTCAGACCTCAACTTTGGAAACCCAAAGCAACTGGCCAAAATGCCATCATCCAGGGAGTCATAGTTGCTAGAGTATGCATCATACGCTTCCCTGACACTCTCAACTTTGGCAGAGGAGTTCAGCACTGCCAAACCTTGCATCGACATAAGGGTTGTGCTCATCACCTCTCTTCTTGAGACAGCACATGGTACAGCAGCATGAGGCGTTCGACGACCAACAAGCCGTTGCATCTAATGTCATCCAGTTGCTGAATAAAGCGTTTTACACTTCAAAAGCGACAATGTCTCAATTAATGAAAATATCTGTTGCGCAGTTACTGATATATAAGTTTTCAATCAAGGTTAGCCGTCTTGCTGATCCTCTTGCTTGATTTGCTCGCAAGCTTGGGTCCCTTCTTCTCCTCTTGTGCAGTCATCATGGCCGCAAACTCATAGTAGTCAATTAAACCATCGCCATCCTTGTCAGCTTCAGCAATGATTGCATCAAGATCAGCATCCAAGTCCATTCCTCCACCACCAGAACCCAATGCTTCTCTGAGTTCCTCCCTGGTGATTGTTCCTGAGCCATCAGCGTCAAAGTGAGCAAACGCCTTTCTCAAATTATCTTCCTTCACCAACTGATGATAAGACATTGTAGCCGCCAAGAACTCGTCATAATCAATGACACCAGAAGCATCAACATCAATTAACTGAAGAAGTTTCTGTAATTCTTCTGTGCCAAGGGCATCACCCTTGGTCTTCAGAGCTTCACGCAACTCGTCAGCGGTGATCGTACCGCTGTTGTCCGCATCAATAGATTGGAAGATGGCTTGAAGACCTGCAATTTCATCGACAGGCATATGTTGAGCGATAACACGCATGGCCTCTTTCTTCATCTTGTTCATATTGGCAAAGTTGTTAAGACGGTTGAGGATGACGTTATCCAAGGGCTTATCAGAAGCAACACCATTTTCACGCATCCAGTCATGCTTCAGGATTTCAGCAGCAGTTGCACGCTTCTTTGGGTTCATTTCAAGCATGCGCTTGACACAATCCTTGGCAGGGGGTGAAATTTTGTCCCATGGAGGGCTTTGGAGGTCATACGCACCCTTGAGGATAGAATCAAACACTTGCTGCTCAGTTTCACCCCAGAAAGGAGGAACACCGCTCAACAGAATGTAGAGAATGACACCACATGACCATATATCACACTCTGGGCCATAACGACGTTTAAGTACCTCTGGAGCAACATAGTATGCACTGCCAACCACTTCTTTGAACTGCTCGCTGGGCTTGTAGAAAACGGAAAGACCAAAGTCTGTGCATTTCAAGGTAGCTTCATCACACTTGGAGTCAAGGAGGAAATTCTCTGGCTTCAAGTCACGGTGAATGACGCCAAGAAGGTGGCAGTGAGCAACGCAAGATACGATAGTACGAACAAGCTCGGCAGCATCCTTTTCAGAGTATTTGCCTTTCTCGACAATGCGGTCAAAGAGTTCTCCACCCTCGCATAAGTCCATGACAAGGTGAATGTTGGATCGGTCTTCATATGCTCCCTTGAGATGAGTAATATTCACATGTCCTTTCAGGTGATGCATGATCTGGACTTCGCGCCGGACATCGTCCTTGTCCTCTTGGCACGTCAGTTTACGCTTGCCAATACTCTTACAAGCATAGTATTTGCCTGGTTCTGTTTTTGACTCAGCCAAACGAGTAGTACCAAACTGTCCACGGCCTAGGACTTGCTTGAGATGATAGTCAGCAGAGACATCCTGCTCAGTTTCAGGACATAGGGTGGGCCGGTGAGGAGAGGAACGATTGAAGGCTGTAAGGAAGAAAGTTCAACACGTACCCCATAAGGTTGGCCCAGTACTGAATCTTTTGGGACATCTTTACTTGCGATAGGTTTAACTGGCGTCTGTCCGTGCGATCTTGGTGAGTCTATGAATCAGAGAGCAATGGCTAAACGTCCAATTCCACACTTACTTCTACATATTTAGAGGTGGAAACAGAGTCTGGCTTACTGGAGGCACACCCCATTGTCTAATGACGGCTACAAAACTAAGGTTGAAGGTTCACTGCAATCTGCGATGCTTGGCGTTCGTTTGCCGCTGGCCTCTCTCTTTTCTGGAAAAAATGTTTTTGTTAATAGTAATACAGTACACCACAAGCCGCTCCTTCAATAATCTGGAAGTTACAAGTGGGTTTGTCCGCGACCCCTCGCATGCAGGACATAATATCTTCCGCGGGTACTTTACTGAAAATGTCTCTATTTGGCAAGCAATGGTATAGACTCTTCCTAATAATTCTAATTTGCATGTAAAGCCTTTATTCGATACATTTATACAATGAATTATGGGGCATCCTACCACACACAATAGGGTCGTTTCCACCGCCTTGGAGTGCAAGGTACAGACTTCTTATTGAAAGCTGCCACGACCTACGTCCCATAAGCATTCTCAGACAACCTTTTTGTGAAGGAAGTATGGTGCAATATATTGCTTAGCGGAGATAAGGTCTTAGAAGTGAGACAGTACCCTTTAGACGAAGAACTGTTTACCCATCGCATCTACTTGATCGCCACCCAGGGTCCTGAAGGAATTGGTGCATTAGAAAATCAGGTTCCTGCCAACTCTCCTCTTGGATGTTTGGTAAGAATGTGCAACAAAATTCAAATATTGTTTTACACTAAACCCTCTAATGTGCAGGCTGGCTGGGTATCCTTCAACAGGGTCGTGGAATATCGATGTAAAGACGTTTTCAACACAGACTACGACAAGCACAAAGTTGATGAAGGAAGTATGTATGGGTGGAAAGAAGATACAAAGGTTCTCTACGGTTGGCAAGTACAAAGTTATTGCAAGTTCGATAAGCCCTGTCCACTGCCAGCTCTTCGTAGACGATTCCGGTCCCTGTACAGTGTTGCTGACTAGGGAACGAGCTCGCCAGATTGCAAGGGGAGGTAGTAATGTCCAAGTGATGTCGTTCTAAACCATGATTCACATAAAATTGCTGCAATTTAAACACTTGAATATCGCAATTGCTGTCGTTTCCTGGAATCATGATGCAGTCATCGAAGGCAGTGTGCTGCAGCCAGCAAGCGGTACCCCTTAAGACCGGCATTCAGAAGACTTTCGGAAAATCGTACACACCTTGTCATTCCCGTCGCGAGGTGGCTTTCCAGGCTGCCACAACGGAGGTTCCTGCAACCAGCGGGGTCGAGACGTCTGGTCCAAATATGAAACCTCTCAAAGACATCCAGGAAATCATGGACATCCTTCCACACAGGTACCCATTCCTCCTCATTGACCGTGTATTGGAGTGGGAATATGGGAAGTACGCAGTCGGCTACAAGTGCGTCACCGTCAATGATAACTTCTTCCCTGGCCACTTTCCTCAGCGGGCCATTATGCCGGGCGTACTACAGGTGGAAGCGATGGCTCAGCTGGGTGGTATTGTCATGATCGATCCCAAGGAGGCTGCTCAACAGAATAATTTCTTCTTTGGAGGCGTTGATGGGTGCAGATGGAGAAAACCTGTCGTTCCAGGGGATGTTCTGATGATGAGGGTCGACGTGACCAAATTCAATAAGAAATTTGGACTGTGTAAGATGAGCGCCAAGGCGTTTGTTGGCGAAGACTTGGTGTGCGAGGCGGAATTGACACTTGTTATGGGAAAATAATATGAAATCGTAATTACACATTTCGTATTTGTTGTTCGTTTTTCTTCTTTATTTTAACAACGCTGCCGCCCCTCGCCCCCGTTCTCTCTCTCATTCAAGTTCAACCGACCAACGCTTGTCTTGCCAAGGGCAGGAGCTTGACTAACCTTGGCCTCGCTGTAAACTCTAGTAGTGCACGTGCCACAGCTTCAGTGTTTCTGTTTGTTCCAGACCAGATTGGATAAGGGTAGAATCTGAACGGTGCTGTCAAGACATTCTTTTCTATATGATCAAAAAACGAGGTGTTGTGGACCATGCAGTTGCCGCTGCCTATGTTATGTGGCGGACCCGACTCCCTTCCGCCATACGCGCCCCATCCAAGTGTGGTCATGGAAAAAGCCACAAGACCGGGGCAATTTACAGCAATGGATCCATACTTGAGATCCAACAGAGCTTTCTGATAGGCGTGGTCACACTGTTTTTGGGCAGACGGGTGTATGGCGATGTCGCACCCCAGGGTTCCCCAACAGCGATCATTTGCAAAGCTGGTTGCAGCTTCCAAAAAGCAAGCAGGGTCACCACCACACCCATCCAGAGCAACTTCTTGAAGAACACCACACCAGTTCTCATCTTGTGTCTGCGCTGTCTCCGGAGTAAGACCCGCTTTCAAGAGCCACATGGTCGTGATGGCACTATCATCATCTTCTTCTTCTTCATCACCTTCAGAGAGAGCCGTCTGGCGGCCCAATTCTTCTGCATCATTGAATTTTTTCTTGAACCCCTCATACTTCTTTGCACTTCCCGGATAGTAAGGGACTCTCACAGGTTGTTTTGACAGTCTTTGACGCAGGATTTCTAAAAAATTATCACGTAATGTCCACCCTTTGTCGGTGACTATAATTTCGGCCTTCACACAATTGTGACCAGAATTGTTGGTCAATGCTGCCGCAATGTTTTCAGCATGGTACTCCATATCTTCTTTTGACCAGGGACCAGGGACTATGATATAAGGGGTGACACATCCCAACTCTGCTGAGACAGGTTTATCAAGGGGAGGCGTCTTGCCGGGGCCCTTCTCTTGCCCCTGCCAAACTATTGCGTCATACGTTGCTGCTGACCCAGTCAGATGTATAGACTTTACTGATGGATGCTCACAGAGATACTTTCCCACCTCTGCACCTCCATAACAGAATTGCAACAACCCTTTGTCCACGAGCGGCTTGAAAGCCTTTTCCAGGAATGGGCCCATATACTCATTCACTGGATTCATTTTGCAAATGACTACAGCATTATGCATCAACATCATGTGCAAAATATCCAATGCTGCTACACTCTGTTGGTTACCTGCACCCAGAACAAGAGCAATACCCCCTGGTGTTGCACAGCTTTGTTTGTACAGCGTACCTTGTGTCGGTTCTTTCCCTGGGACGATATATACTTCCCCTCTGAAGCCACCCCAGAGTAGAGCTTCAAGGCCCGATGGAAAAACATCTACTACATACTGTCCAGATCTTGTTTGCCGAATCGATAAAGGTTTTGGCTGAGCATCTGCACGAAGGGCATCCGCATACTCTCGGAGGGCACCCACGATTGGAACCCAGGTCAAAAGCTCGTCGCCCAAGCCAGAGCCATACGACCCCTTGGCTTGCACAGCAGCTTTGGACGCATCCTCGATTACGTCAAGTGTGGTGTTTATACATTCCTCTAGTAAAAGTGCCCTCTCTAAGGTTTCAAGGCTGTTCCAATAGGCACTCCTATCAGAGAGACTGTGCAGGGCTCTGTCGAGAACGTTGAGCGGTGTCGGTGCGATTGGCTCCAGTTCTGCGAGATATTCAGCTTAGCAGACAAAATACAATCAAAGCAGTGCATGTTAAACCTACCTCGAGGCAGATAAACTGGTTTAGGCTTCGGCCGAAACGGTCGGAGAAGAAATGATCCGACCCCAAGAATGGGTTGGTTCAATTTACCTACTACTCTCCAAAACATTTTGTTAAAAACACTAACAAAGGATACATGAACATTAAATCTCACCTTACAAGGGTTCTAATTGTCGAGTCTATTCACTTTGGTCTTTGACCAGGACCGCCTGGCAATAAGCCCTTCCATGCATACACTCCACCCATCAACAGGCAATCCATAACATAAATAAACGGAAAACTTTTCCAGATAAACGGCAGAGTAACATTTAAGATAGGCACAGCTAAGAAGAGCAAGTTAAGAGCATCCTTTTCAACTGCTGTGCATTCTCTTGCACGCAGAGAGGGAATGGTAAACATCCAGATTGACCACATACCCATCAACCTAGCAATATCTGGTTGATCTGAAGGAAAAATGATGTTGAATGAAAGGAGGCCTCCCACTGCAAGAGCTAACCATGCCTGAACTTCAAATACAGTGTAGAGAACGCTCCCCTTGAAAGCTGGGTTCTTAACTGCGCCAGAAGCACGAGGTGCAAATGTTGTTGCTGCGCTCCTTGCAAACTTTGTAACTTCTTTGTCTACATTTATTTCCACATTTGTCTCCACAGTTTGAGGGGGAGTCTTGTCTGTCGATGGGTGGTCGAGAGTCAGCCAGGCTCGACTATGAAAGGACAGGTGTCGACTGATACAAATTGTGACTACAAACCTGTTTCAGAAGCGGAAGATTGCGATTCTTGTTCCGCTCTACGCCGAACTACCCTGTTCGGAACTCTATTTTGGTCGAGGTGACTCGTCATACCAACCTGCCGTGATGAAAAGAAATTGCCTCCTCCCAGCTTCAGCATTGTAAGAATTTGGCGCAGATATCCCACTACCAAAGTATGAAGATCGAATTAAAAGTTCAACAATAAGTACACTTTATTCACTTGTCCCGCACAACGAGGACAATCCTCAAAGTCTTTGCATACTCGAAATGTAACGAAAACGAGCACGGGTAAAACCCAATACAAAATTTTGCACCGTAGAGTTTTGTTGTGATCTTTTAAAAGACGAATCTCAAAGATAGTATTGTCCGGAGGGAATCCTTTGAATCTCGCATCCGCTTTTCGTAGTTATGGCAGATGTTCACGATCCGCTTCGCTTTGGAGACAAATTGGTACGAATATAAACTACGAACACGACCATGGACGGGGACCTCAGTTCTATTAATATTTATTTAACAAACCTTGCAGGACGAGGAGCAGGAGGAGGTTGCAGCACACAATGAGGGTGCCACATCAATGGGCTCTTGCCTGACAGTTGGGGGTGGGCCTACGATGGTGGAATCAATGCACAATATAGATCTCAGTGAAGCGCCTATAGAGGCAGCTCACATGTCACAACCCCTGCAGCAGCCTGTCCTGAGCAAACCTGCTCTGCACATAACAGTCTCAGATCCAGTCCGCCGGGTCGGCGACCATTCCTTCATCCCAGGGGTTGCTACTTCACATTATGAATACCTAGTCACCTCCACATCTCTTCTCTCAGAAGAGGCTCCTTCAAACTCAGTTCGGAGACGGTTTTCCGACTTTGTGTCTTTAGCAGATGTGTTGATGATATCTCATAGGGGCTTTTTTGTGTTCCCCAGACCTGGGAAGAATGCTCTCGAAGGTCAGATAGGGGGTGCTGAGTTTGTAGAGGAAAGGAGACGAGAACTAGAGCACTATTTAAGGAAATTAGCAGAGCATCCAATTATATCTACCAGTGAAGAGTTGAGAGTGTTCTTGCAGGCACAGGGTGGCCTTCTTGCATCATCAGAATGGAATACACTCACCGCCCTGGCCGGACTGGGAATAGGAACTTCAGCTGGGAGTTCCACTCTTCTTCTGAAGGGCGTGGCTCGGCTGCCTCGCCAACTCTTTGGAGGCGACATCACAGTTCCAAGTGCTGCTGACGCGGCACGAAGTGCCAAACAATCCCCTGATCTACTACGTCGCTTAAGAGAGCTTGGAGAGCGTATGCGACAGGAGTATCAGTCGCCGCCTGCTCTGCCAGATGATGAGCTGAGGCTGCGAGAGGAGCGAGTTATGGCGGAAGAACATCAGCTTCGTCTAGCTGCTGCAAGCAAGTCCGCAGAGCGATTATTGCAAGCATTTGAAGAGTTAGAAAGGTGCACAGGTGACGTGGGACTTTCGTTGAAACGGCTTGCCAAATACGAAGATGAAGACGGTACAAAGTGTGGTGGCTACACTGATATCGGATCGTGTGCCAGAAACATTGCTTCCGAAGTCAACAAGGTATCCAATGCGACCATGCGTGTCACTCGCCTGGGCATCAATGCTGTGGGGGATGTAGTTGATGCGCTGCAACCGCTTCATGATGAGCTGGGTTTGATTCCAGCTGTTATTGATGCACTGAGAGAAAGGGAGGATGCCTTATTGACGGTGCAGTCTCTAGAAGATGATTTGGGGGGTAGGAAAAGGGAGATGTCCCAGTTGGAGGAGGCAACTGTTCAAAATATGAGCAATGGCGATAATGGTAGATCATCTAGGGTGGGTAAGTTGAGAGATGAAGTGGAGGGCCTGGAAGCTGCCGTTGCTGCAGCGCGTGCGGAGTATGAACGAGTAAAAGAGAGAAATTTGAGTGAATTGAGAAGGTGGCGCTTAGAAAGAGGACAAAACTTGAAGAAAGTCGCTCAAGGTTTGGCTAGAATACAGACTTTGCTGGCAGAAAGGCAAGGCCAAATGTGGAGTGTGTTGCATCCATCCCCTTGAGTGGAAGTGCAAAGCCTGCTGCACTTGTAGAAAGCAGCACGCGACTGCTTCACTCATAGTCGGACTGCATGGTCTGACAGATGGGGATAGTGTTCTATATAATCTGGAGACGGCGCACGATATACCTCGTATTTCCGCTTTATTCATAGTCAATTCTCGTCAGTTTAATCGAAATCATGACGAAATACACAATATTCCTGACCCTCATTGGCACTTTGCTGTCCACGAACGCTCGCGTCCTTCTCCAACAATCTGATGAAGAAGGCTGGAAAGATGGTAGAGGTAGGTCAAAATGAAGATATTATAAGGGTTGACAAGGAACAAAAGGGAAGGGTTGGACTATCCCAGAAAAAGGGTGGTTCAAAGTACCTGATGGACAGCTCATTCGACTCAGGCCCCACACTGACCAACATACTCTTCCTTGTATCCATCGCAGCCACTTGGTTTGAGCACCCTTACACTGGTTCTTGTGGATATGGTATTTACGATGACAATCAACCAGTTTTAGACGATGCCGTCTTTGCAATGCCCGACACTTTTGATGACTATGACCAAGGCTATTGCGGGCGCTGTTACGAAATTAAATGCCGGCCTTTGATGGTCGTGAGTGACAATGGTGGAACGGTACAGTTGGACAGAATGGATGCATGCACGGACTCAAGCCAATCAATTGTTGTCAGAGCAGTAGATACTTGCCCCTGCGTTGGTAATGAAGCCTGGTGCTGTACCAGCTCTTCTAAGAGCAGCTATGGCATGCCTCATTTCGACCTGGGTGTCAACACTTTCTCCAGACTCGCTGAGAAAGGTAAGGGTGTCATTGGTCTCAAATGGAGACCAGCACCTTGTCCAGGGACAACTCAAGAACAACTGCAAGAGAGCAATGCTTTGGGTGCTTCCCCAGATGTTTTCATCAACGGCACGGTCGGTCTCGGATGGTCAAAAACTCAGCATGGGGATGCACTGAGATCCATGTACACCTGGAACAATTCATTGAAAAAAGAAGGTGACTCTATTGCTCTGTGTACTTCAGTCGAGCAGTATGGTGGGTTTGATTTCAGCGCTTCCCCCAAAGATCACATTCCCTCCAGTCTTTTCAACAAAGCCACTGGCGTAGAGTTCTGGGTGCAAACTGGAAGCACCGTAGCTGCATTTGATGGGGCCACTAGCTCATCAATGCCAGACTTTGTATTCAGGCTCAGCAATACGCTCAAGGCAGGATGTGCTAATGATCTTTCGCTCTCTGAGGGGGTAACAGCCGATGTCAAAGACGGGTGGACTAGAATCTTTTACCCCATTGAGAAGTTTGGCTGTGGAACACAAGCATGGTCTTCTGGTGTTGAAGAAGTTAATAGACTCCAATGGGAGAATAGGAATCCTGGAGAACAGAGCATTTGTATCAAGGATGTTAAAATTGTATTGTAGATAGATGCGTATTTATATACTATAGATGTTTTTTTGCTATTTGATTGCCTTTTGTGCTTTGTTAGTTACGGTTGTTATTACGTACGCTACTACTACTACTACTGCTACTACTGCTACTGCTGCTGCTGCTGCTGCTGCTGCTGCTAGTACAGCAACTATTACTATTATACTACTATGAATTTTTTGAAAGAAAACTTAGCGTGCTAGTACACTATCTGTTGTCATTCTCATTTCTACCTGATTCGTCCTGGTGCTGCGCTATTTAGATACCCCAGCAAGGGACTGACGCACGCAGAGCAAGCGGAATTGGAAACAAGGGAACCCTCTCTCATGAACCTAAGAAGGAGTTGTGAGTCCACTCGAAGTGTCAAGTCTTCCTCAAAGCTTTGCAGTACCTTCTAATTTGGGTGCTCAGACATCACCATCACTATCTGTCTGGACTGGCGGTACGGATGGAATCTCCAGCTATTAGAACTGGTTCAACATACAAATGTCTAGCTCGGCCAAAGATTCGGCTGCAGAGATAACTCTAAAATTTATCTTCTATTTGCGTTAAAGCGTACATACTCTGCTCATTTGATTGTACACTTTCTCTCCAAGTTTCCCGGGGAAAGTAATCTCTTCCACATACGCAATGTTTCAAAAGATAGATACAGGGCTTACGGGAATACAACGTAAACTTTGTAGAAATACAAATTCAGCCGTCTTAAGGCGTGTTATAGCGGACGAACATGCAGCAAGGATGGCATCCTCACTCTCACAGCAGGTCCGACTAGACTTTCCTATCCTCAAGCAAAATGTCAATGGCCACCCATTGATCTATCTAGACAATGCTGCAACATCACAAAAACCCAAATTTGTTTTAGATGCGCTTTCCCAGTACTATGAAGGGTACAATAGCAATGTTCACAGAGGTGTCCATGCCTTGAGTGCTCAAGCGACTGCTGCCTATGAGGAGGCAAGAGAGAAGATTTCAAAATTTGTAGGGGCATCATCTCCTCAGGAAATTGTGTATACAAGGAATGCAAGTGAGGCAATCAATCTAGTAGCCAACACTTGGGGTTTAAAGAACATAAAACAAGGGGATGAAATTATACTGTCAGTTGCTGAACATCACAGCAATTTGGTACCTTGGCAAATGCTGGCCCAGAAGACTGGAGCAGTGCTCAAATTTGTTCAATTGACAACAGACACCGAAGAGTTGGATATGGATCATCTGGCGTCCCTTGTATCCTCTAAGACAAAGCTCATTTCGTTGGTCCATGTCAGCAATGCGCTTGGATGCAAGTTGGATGCTTCCATTCCTGCTGAGCTGGCACGCAAAGTCGGTGCCAAGTTGCTGTTGGATTGCTGCCAATCTGTTCCAAATATGCCTGTAGATGTCAAAACTCTTGGTGCTGATTTCATCGTCGCCAGTAGTCACAAGATGTGTGGACCCACAGGCATTGGTTTCCTCTGGGGCAAACTGGAGATCTTAGAAGAAATGCCTCCGTGGATGGGGGGCGGTGAGATGATTCAAGACGTTTTTCTGGAGAGTTCTACCTATGCAGAGCCTCCTTCTAGATTTGAAGCTGGCACACCGGCTATTGGGGAAGCCATTGGGTTAGGAGCGGCGGCAGACTATCTGTCAGACCTTGGCATGGAGAGAATTGAGAGATATGAGAGAGACATTGGTGGCTACCTCTATGAAAAGTTGTCTTCTACTATACATGGAGTTAGAATTTATGGGCCCAACCCAGCAAAAAGAGAAAGAGCAGCATTGGCTTCATTCAATGTAGAGGGTATTCACCCTACGGATCTGTCGACAATCCTTGATCAGACTGGGGTGGCCGTGAGGTCAGGTCACCTGTGTACGCAACCCCTGCACAGAGCTTTAGGCGTCAGCAGTTCCTGCAGAGCAAGCCCATATTTTTACAATACATGTAGTGAAGTTGATGTATTCATAGATGCACTGAAAGAGTCTGTCGACTTCTTCAGAGAGGCGAACGGTGGTACCTAGAAACACAACGGAAGCCTTTTTTTTATTTATTTTTTTAGTAGCGATCAAAGAAATGTCCAAATTCACTCCGCTGTCTCTTCTCTGCCGATTGTTGCTTGAGCATCAGTCTTCTCACCTCTCTCTCAACTTCTTCCTTCATAGATGGATCTTTTTCGTTGCACAGCAGCTCTGCTTCCCCCAAGTCAGCCCTGGCTGCCTCATAATCACCCAACCCGGCATGCGCAGCAGCTTTTCTCAGATAACATTTCAAGTGCTCAGGATCTGCCTGCAACGTCTTATCACACCACTTCAAAGTTTCCCCATACTCTTCCAATTTCAGTGCGCACAATGCTATGTTACTTGATGCAGCTACCCTGATAGCATGTGCCCTCTCCACCTGTTCATCCGACTCGATGTCTCGAGCGTCACCCACACATTTCATAGCCCTCATATATTTGCCCTTTGCAAGATCATATCGGCCTTGCTTAAACAAAGTATTTCCACCGTCTTTCCACCATTCAGCTTTATCCAACTTTGCATGTGCAGTCATATCATGCCAATTTTGGGGTGCTTCAAAATCTATCAGCTCAATTTCAAACTGTATCTGAGGTTGCTGTGCTATTGCAGGTGTGTGTGCCCTTCTTGTACCTCCATATGCTCTCTCCCAGGTGGAATCCACCAAACATATCTCATTCCGCAACATCAGTCTCACTGCCATATCAACTGCTTCAGGCAGGGCACCGGTTCCAGTTTCAATCGTCAGCACACCTGATTGAAAACTCCACTCACTGGTCTCTTTTCCACGGACTTTATACTGAAGAGTGATTGTACCATCTTCCAGTGGGCAATCTACTGGGAAATCCCCGTTCCCTTTTCTTACAATGCTCTTCATAACGGCACCATCCCCTGCAACGTCTCTCACTTGTGAAAAATCTAACAAGGTCAGGTTAAATTTCAAGTATCGAGGAGCTGCGACATTGCTGGTATAGGTGACTGGTGGAGCTGATGGTAGTATGCAGTGTGCTGCCTGTTGTTGTGCAAGCACTTCTGGGCAATACATAATGGCATTTTCGTTCTTGATCATGGAATGCACTGTCATTTCCACCCCCACTGGCAACTGGTCCCTTCCCAGCTGGCATTGCATCGGCTCGTCCGCCTTGAAAAACATTTCATCTTCATCTCCATTCTCTGTCAATGTCCATGCTTCAATGAGTAAAGAAACTTGAAATGGAGCCCTAGGCGACTCCCACCCATTTCCTTCACGCATCACATGCTTCACAATGAGCTCAGCATCTCGTACGACAGATAGTTGAGGCGACCGGACAACCTTACAGAGTTGTATTTCTGCAATGAGCGGGGCAGTCAAGTCCAGTCCTGAAGGAGCCTCATAACTGCACAGCTTATGATTGTATCCATATTGAGGTTTTATTCCTAGTCTGCTCTCTTCTCCCTCAGTCATAGACGCCAATGCCACCTCCATACCCCTGGGCAATCTCTTGCCCTTGCCCAGGAGACATATGAAAGGGGCCCCACTGCCACCATATTTGGGCACTGTGGATTGCAGAGCTAGTGATGTATCATTGCTGTCAAATACAGTGTACTGCACAAATACAAGGTCTCCTTCTTTGGGAGTATCAGAGTCGCAGCCCCCTGGCCGAATGGTGGCTTTGAGGACTGCACCGTTCTCCAAGTCTTGCCGCTCCCTGTTTGTATAGACTCGTTCGGTGAAAAAGATTATATATGCAGTCTAAAACTGCATCTATGATTCATATCTACATGCCTGTGCTCAGTACCGTCGGGTATATCCTTCTCGTCTAACTCTGGTTCGACATGTTCCTGTGATCTCTTGATCACACCTTCGATGCTGCGCAGAAATATCTGAAGAGCAGCAGACATCTTCTATATAATCGTACTTTATTTTAAACTCGATATATATTATAAAAGTGAACGACAAATACAGAACAAAGTGAGCGGTACCTGGCTGTGCTACGCTGCTGTGCAATCAGGTCAGGTATGAAACTGACTCGATTAAGAAAATTCAATGTTTGTTCATTGTTTTCTTCTTCTTACAATAGTATTCACAAAATTCGACTGCCAATATGTATTTTTGAACAAAGCATTAATGAATTGAAGAATTAAAATTAAACTCCAAAAGTATCTTGATGAAATCTTTTGTAGGCCTTTTTGGATGATTCCTCCTGTTCGTCACAGAACATCTGTCTCGACATGTATATGCACTGGGGGCGGGATGTTTTCATCTCTTTTTCTTGGAGTACCGAGTGTTCTGGTCCTCCTCATAGTATTCGAAAATGAGAATGGAAGGACAGATGCACTTCTTTCAAAATGTGCCAACATTCTGTCATTCAGACCCCTGCCGTGCACTTTCACCAACCACCTGTCAGCGTACTTTCTCAGTAGAATATCAGGGTTGGTTTTCATCGCTTTCCTGACTACTTGCGAGAATCTGCTACTTGGCAAATTCCTTTTCAATAGACTCACTCCTACTTCCAATACAAATGCAGTTGTTTTGAGGACGGGGACCAGGACGTTTGCCAGAAGACCAACCAGCTGGAACACCAGCATTGACCACCCTAAATTGACTATCTGAGAGGTGTTCTCAGCAGAAGTAGTTATCAATACGATGCCGCTTATAAAAGTACCAGCATCACACAGTGTGGCTATGACCTCAGCTGACAAATCCACAATATCACAAATGGGTACTAAAAATCTCATGTACATCCAATACACGACTGTCAGCACCAACAGCAAGATCACCTGGGTCAAAGGACTAGGACCATTATCACTTCCAAATGCCGCCAATAAATTGATGAACAAGCACATTTTGAATGTAGTTACTATGGTGGCGAGCAGCTGGGATATCAGCTTGGCCTGTTGCAGCCTATTCTCAGGTGGAATTTCTCGAGGCGTGTACCTGATGTAGGTCTTTGAGGCAGGATCCCACTCGAATGTCCCCTTCTCATAGATAATGGGAGGCCCTTGGGAGCTATCAAACAAGACGCCCCACCTATTGACGAAAGATTCTTCTGTTTGGGTGGTACTGACCCATTCACCCATTTCATCGGGGTCAAATCCAAAGACAGGCTTCAACAAGTATCTCACAGAATAGAGTTTGAATTTCTCCCGTCGTGTCAACGGCTTACGTAGCTCAGACTGACTACGTATGTGTGTTGGTGGAGCAATACGTTGTTGAGGAGTAATTTCCCCTTCTTGTCGTGCTGATGGTGTGGGACCGGCTTCATCTGAGGAGGACTCTTTGTCGGGTATACTCCCACAGTTTTGCTCATTGGACAAGTCATCTGAATCCACCGTCTCTGTATTTTGCAGAAGCCTTCCAACCTTCTTTTCTGGTGCCACGTAATGTGCCTTTCGATCTCGTGGCGGGCAGAGCGCCAAGTGTTTCAATACCAAATAGGTGGCTGCTGCTAGCAGAAGAGCAGGAAGTACTGCTGCGAATATAATTGCCGCAGCTAGTTGAGAAGCTGAGTTGCCTTGGTAGAGCTTGGCTCCTGCTGCAATTACTAGAGGCAACACTGCTTGTACGCATGCCAACTCCATACGGGGCCAGGCAAGAACACCAGGCATAGGAATCTTTCTCCATACCACCAACAATCTCAGCGCTATATGCAGTATCACTACTCCAGCTAGAATTATAGCGGTCCAAAACAGAGTATTCCAAAGAGGATCTGTAGACTGCCCTTCGGAAGTGATACCTAAAACCTCTTGTAATTGATTGACTAGATCTTCAACTTGCTCACCTATGTCTGAAGCAATGCTTTCTTGTGAGGATTGAGGTTGTGGAGGGGTCCCTGATGCATTGGGGGTCACATTAGACAATATGTACAGTTGATCACCCTCTTGAAGACCCCCCATCACATTTCCCTGTTGCAATAAACGCCGTTTTTTAGTACCCCTTGATGAAGTATCTCTCTTATCCCTTTTCTTTTTTCTTTTCTCTTCAGTGGGATCATCTTCCTCCTCCACTGTGGCTTCCTCCTCTTCTTCAATGACAACTTCATTACTGAAGATTTCTGATTGATTGTCTGTTGATTCTCCTGATGATGTGTCATCATCTTCATTCATTGTCGGTTCTCGTTCCACTGAGCCTTCGTCCTCTTCATCTTCAACTTCTTGCCTAAAACTTTCTGGATAACTATCCTCTGATTCGCTGGAGGATGCTTCAAAATTTGAATCCCCCGACGATGTCTGGACAAAAGAAAAGGAGGAGAA
>JAAMXV010000651.1:0-45247 GCA_019693495.1 Axilococcus clingmanii
GGCCCACCCGCCCTTGAGCTTGCTAGGTTGGGACCCGTTGCTAAGTATGCCAAGCCTTCATGATTTTTGTACGGAATTATCCAAGCAGAAGAGAGCAATCAAAGCAGTTTTGTTAGACCAATCCTTCAGTGCAGGAATTGGGAACTGGGTGGCTGATGAAGTGTGCTGGAGTGCCAGACTCCATCCCGAGCAGCCAGCAAACAGTCTAAGCTCTGAAGCAATGGAAGCAGTATACAAGGCAATAAAGTCAGTTTGTGAGCATGCTTCAGCAGTAGAGGCAGATGACTCTCAATTTCCTGAGGACTGGTTATTTCATTATCGGTGGGGCAAGGGAAACAAAGAGAAATCCAAAGTTCTAGGCCATCCTATCGACCACCTCAAAGTGGGGGGCAGGACATCAGCTTACGTTCCAGCACTGCAAAAGCTGGATAAAAGCATAGTAAAACAAAGGGATGAGGACCTAAAGTCTGAGAGTACAAAGCCTGCTGCGACAAGGAAACACAAGGCCAAGACGCCCGCTGCTCCTCCACAAACGGCGAGAATGACGAGGAGTCAGCGTGTGAAGTGAAGTGATGTGAAGTGAGGACTCACAGTAATGGGCCTAACTATCAGATCAGATCAGTCATAGTAAATTAGTACTTGCATGAAATTACATTACTTCTGATCATACTTTTTATAGGTGGCATCAGGTTTGATGTGTCTGATGCCCTCATTCATGGTCTGAATCATCAATGTCAGTGTTTCTACCAAGTCTTGGGTCACTGGGATGTCGTCTTGAAGCACCCAACCTTCTTCAAATGATGGAGGCTCTGGTATCAGTGGCATCTCAACCGCTACATCCTCTTGTATAAAATCACGCTTATCAAACTTCCAAATAAGAGGCCCATCCTTACTCCCTTCATGAAATTCAGGACCCCACGTGTAGTGCAATTGGCTGGCCTGCCCCAATGTGTGGTCAGCTGGGGGCTGTATTATCGTCTTGGAATCCGGAGGTTCTTGTAGATCCACGTCTATTTTTTCAATAGCCAATGCCAATGAGAAAGAGTACATCTCCCTCACCCAATCTAAGTCTTTCTTTGTTTCTTCATCACTCTCAAATTGCGCAGTGAGACGCTCCCAAGTCGGCAAGAGCTTCACCCACTCATCGATTCTGAATAAACCGGGGGCTGGTCCCGTCGAAGGAATATCACTGGGGTGGCCGTCATAGTACTTCTTCATGATGGGCACCACGCTGGGCCATGTTGGTGCTATGTACCCAAACGAGAATCCAACAGATTTTATTGAACGGTCGTTTGCTGCCCCAGGAACTTCCAGTGGCTTAACAAATACATAGTCAGCCTCGCCCATGTAGACCCAAGGAGCCTGTATCATGCTCGGGGTGTCAGCCGCAGCTGCAAAAAACTGAGCGATTGCATTTGGCCTATCTGATACTGGATAATTGCACCAAACATCGCAATTGGGTTGTAATGGCTGTGCTCTAAATGTTGGAACTTCGCTCATCAAAGCATCATCGCTGGTGCGGTGCAGGATTCTGGTGAAGGCCACCATAGTGTTGCCAGGCATTTCTTGAGCCTTCAAAAAAGTCTGGTAGACGATTCTAGTTTGGTAATCCTGATAAGGACCTCCTCCACTGGTAATGAGAACATGAACCGAGTTTTGGGGGGCTTCAGCACTCACTGATATGGGCCCAATCTTGATGGGGACATACTCCTCCTGCCCACTATTATTACTGTCTACAGATGCATGGTGTACATCATTTCCTACTTCTAGCTGCTGATGCTGGTCTAACGCTGTTGCTGCTTCACTATCCGTAAATGGTAACTCATCGATGTCTATCTTTCTGTTGGCATACGACTTTTCTTGTCCATAATGAGAGGTTGACCCAATTTCCATGATCGCATGCGTGGCTCCCATAAAGATGAGCCCAAAACCAGTGCCGATACAGAAGCCCACGAACAACAACATGGCTTTCTTCCATAAGGGCCCGTGAGTTTCATGCATTGAAAAGCGAGTGGCAAGCTTTTTGGCCATTGTTAGTTCCGGCGAGGAGAGGAAAAGAAGAAGATCTGGTTCATCTAGACAGCGGAAAAGAGTTTACTTCCCTCCCATTTTGAATCATATACGTATTCTCATGCATTTTTGCAAAAAGGAAAAAGGAGAAAAAAGAATACAAAGTTCTGAGTATTATGGTATATATTTGCTCCACTGCACAATCCCGCGCCACCACGGAAGGTAAGCAGATGCACAAAGTCTACGCCAAATTTTCAACCATGAAGGGGTACCTTTTATGTAATGTGATCAGCTTGTATGGATCAGCATTTTCACCTATTATTGTTAGAGTGATATCCTTATATGGCAATGTTCCTTGAAACACCTCTGCAGCTCGTCAGAAGTATTCACAACATCATCAAAACACCCTATAGACATGACTTCCTTGTGTAGAGTTGCTTGTTTCCAACAGAATATCATTTCTCTTCTCAAGTTCGCTTCAGAAAGCAAGTCGTTGCAATCATTAGGTGGCATTCTACCCTCTCAAGCAACACTGGCGGTCGCATCGCGATATCGTAGTACCTCGGCCTCCGCACCGCCTGAATCAATCACGGTAACGTATACTGATGAAAAGGATGGCACGACTAAGACAGTACAAGCCCCCATAGGTGAGTCATTATTAGAAGTTGCACATCAAAACGATATCGACTTAGAAGGGGCGTGTGAGGGCTCTTTGGCTTGTTCCACCTGCCACGTTATTGTAGAGGACCAGGCATTTTATGACAGACTGCCAGAGCCAGACGATGATGAGAATGACATGTTAGATTTAGCATATGGCCTCTGTGACACATCTAGGTTGGGATGTCAAATAATCTGCAGTAAAGAATTGGATGGTCTGAAAGTGAAAATCCCAGGGGCGACTAGAAACTTTGCTGTGGATGGGTATAGACCAAAACCTCACTAGAATAGGATAGATATATTACATAGCTTGTAAAAGAACAATGTGTGTAGTCCCCTGCCCTGCCCTGATTCATTCTTCAGATGATGACGCATATTTCAACTTGACTAACCTTGCAGCCTGCTCTCTGGCCCCTAACAACCCCAGAGACTCATCTGTAACGACATACAGGGGGGTATTCTTTAAAAATTTATCATAAAACCTACTTTCCTTCCACAGAAAAGCATCTTCAACTATGCCAGTACTCTTGACACGGTCTAGAATTCTAGGGAATATTCCGCCACAGATGTACACACCCCCAGTGGCCAGTGATCTCAAAGCCATATGCCCTGCCTCTGCACCAACGATTGCCAGCAACATGTCCAGAGCCTGTTGTGCAACGGCATCCGAACCAACACGGCCAGAGACCTGGGCTGGGGAGATGTTCAATTTGACTTCTAAGCCTTGCTCCTTCCGTAAAAAGTTATAGATCCTGACAAGGCCTGAGCCACTGGCTACGTGCTCGACTTCACATGCCTTTAGAGCCTTCTCTATGTGTGCTTGCAGTGCCCTCTGTGTTGGCCCACGTGGCGCAAAGGTGGCATGACTTCCCTCAGATGGGTGCACTATGTAATTATTTGAGTGTATATCCCAGAAGAGCTGAGCTTCTCCTAAACCAGTTCCAGGTCCTAGTACGACTATTGGCCCTTGAGCCTGTGGCTTTCCTGGATGAAGGGTCAGAATGGATGACGCGGGAAGGGCTGGCACGCCGTACCCCACCGCTTCAAAGTCGTTCAAGACGATGTTAGTCATATTAAACCTTGTTGTTACCTCAGTGGAGTCGACTACCCATCCTAAATTTGTAAACTCACACCTCTGGTCTTTAACTGGACCTGCACAAGCAAATGCAGCTGCTGCAGGTGTTTCCTGATCAGTGCAGGAAGCCAAGAAGGCAGCCATGGCATCATCGAACTCAGGGTAATCCGCAGTAGGCAAATAGCTCTCCAGAGTCAGGTTTGTGGGTTCAAGAGATCCATCCAGCTCCCACATCTGAAAACGACAATTAGTCCCTCCAATATCAGCCACGAGAACAGAAGCTTTCATCATCGTTGAAACTCGCTGGTGATGTGATCTGCCTCTTAGGGGGCGGTCTAATCGCTTATTCCTTATACCATATGAAGTCATAGCGGACTAAAGACTATGATCTGTGGCTATTAATTAATATTGTTTGACATTTTTCTGTAGAAGACTCTGCTAAATGCATCGAAGGAGCACTGACATCAGGCTTTCCCTCAATGGGAGTTCCAGGCTTGGCTGGGATCTCTACTGAACAATTACACACCTTTTCACAATGCGCACCCGAAAATGGGGCATCATTAAATTTCAATCAATCTGCTGGCTACCATATTTTAGATCTATACTCATTTCAAAGCTCTTTATCTGAGCCAAGGGGCATGGCCCACAACAACACTGTTAGCCCACGTGGGCTTCTCCTGTGGGGCAGAAAGCCAGAGTGGCGTAGGTGATATTAAAACCCTCGCTGCAATGTCACGAACACAATCAAAACCAATGCTATTCAATAATCTACAAATTAGTGTGCCTAATTAACGAACTTCAACAACTTAACATTCCATTTCAACGTGCGTATTGGTAGGGGCTTAGAAAAGGGCCCTTAAGGACAAGACTAGAGATGGCTATATTTGATAGATTTAGAAGGAAACAAGAGTCTCCTCAAATAGAGGGAAATACCCAGGAAGCAGCGGCTGCTGTTAAATCATCTTTAGATTTGACAGAGGCACCTCCAGCTCCGTCCCAATTAGAAACTAATTTGGGTTTATCTTCAGACGACGCAGCAAAATTCTACAATCCATATGAAGGTATGTAGTATACTTTTCTTCTTCCATCTCCGCCGGCTCAACAGCGCGTCAAAACATTTCTTTCAGGACTTGGTGCTGCCTTAGACAGGAGAGACCTTGTTTCTAAAGGAGGCTTCCGCCTTCCCAAAGAACCAGAATTTTTATTTTCAGAGGAAGCGTTGGTGCATAGAAGAAGTTGGAGTGAGAATCTTACGTATTACACAGGATTAGGCTACCTCTCAGGGGCACTCTTGGGTGGAGGGGCGGGAGCCTACCAGTCTGTGGCTGCACCAGTTGCCATTGCAGGTGTTCAGACGACACAAAGACTTCGTCTGAATCAGTTACTGAATACATCAGGAAAGCTTGGACGCTCGGCTGGTAATTCATTGGGCATTTTAGGCTTGTTGTTTGCGTCATTCGAGAGCCTGTACGGCTATGTCAATGATGGGTTCCTACCTGATGAGTCGGCAACTTTGGGTGCCGGTGCAACCACAGGTGCACTCTACAGATCTGTACGAGGTCCCAGACAAGCAGTAGCAGCAGGAGCAATAGGTTTAGTGGCAGCATCAAGCTTACTAGCAGGAAGACGGTATATTAATAAAGGGTTGTAAAGGTCACAATATTCTTCAACACAATTCAATCAGTTCTCGTTGCAACATTCGCAGATTTTCTATCTCTCCATTGTTATTAGTATCACCACCACCATCTAACATACTCTGCACCCGCTTCATTACCTTACGAACCTCCTCTTCCACTGTCGCGCTCTCTGTTTGACGGGATATCGTCCCTGCTCTCTTCACCACCCTCATTGGAAGTCCAGCCAGCCTTGCTACATTGACTCCATATGATTTAGGACACGGTCCGTCGGTCAGTTTATATAGAAACGTGACTTCTTCCAATGTGTCGTCTCCGTCTTCAGTCACTTTGCAGGCCATATGACGCAGAGATACAGCCCGATCATTGATGTGAGAATCCGATATGTGGTGGTAATGGGTGGCGAATATTCCCCGACATTTGACTTCCGAAGCCAGGTAATCCAACACTGACGCGGCTATGGCTGCTCCATCAGTGGTAGCAGTGCCTCTTCCCAATTCATCAAGGGCCACTAGACTGTGCTGAGTAGCTCGTGTCAGTGCACCAGCTGTTTCTGAAAGTTCTATGAAAAAGGTGGAGTGCCCCAACATAATCCGGTCCCTCGCTCCCATTCGAACAAACAGAGCATCCACCGGGGACAGCTCCAGAGAATCAGCTGGGACCCAAGCCCCTATTTGTGCTAGTAAAGTGGCGAGACAGACTTGACGCATCAATGTGGATTTGCCACCCATGTTTGGGCCCGTCAGGACTATGAACGGGGGACAGTCACCTCCCAGCTGAACATCATTTGGGACGAATTGACCCCCTGATACTTGAGATGCACATAGACCTGCTGGATGTCTCAGTCCCCCTGCTTTAAATGTAGCTGCTCCATTATTGACACTAAGAAGTGGAACAACAAACGTCGGTCTGCACATTGGCCCAGAACCGCAATCAGCAGCGATGGCAAGAGACATCAGCGTATCCAATTGCGCCATGCACTCCACCGCCGCACACCACACGCCTCTACTTTCAGCAAACACTGACATCAGCGATCTCAGAATGTTGCTTTGCTGCTTCTCAACTTCTTCTTTTGCTGCTTCCAAGTCTTTCACCATTCTCTTGAGGACCTCATTTGTAAATCTCTTGACGCCTTTCTTGCCCTGCATTGGCTCCCAATCAGAGGGCACCTTGACAGTTTCGGGTACTTCGATCACGTGACTCTCTCTGTTCAAGGAGACCAACTTGGCACTTTTCCCCAGCTCTCCTTGTATCTCAGAGAGATAGTGCTCAAGATTTTGGTTTACCTGAGTGACCGCAGCAACCGCTGCATCGTAGTGTTGATCGATACCAGGAGCGGGAACAATGCAGCCAGTCTCTTCTGCTGCACTCCAATCAGTTGCCGTGAGCAATTTTTGAAGAGCTGGAGTCATATCTGGGAAGGAGAGGCCGGGGGTGACAAGCTCTGTCAGCAGAGTACTCGAACAGTTCTCTCCATTTTTGAAAGCATGTACGGCATCTTGCACACGCTGCAAGCCCTTGAGAGCATTCACAAATGCCTGGACCTTTTTCCTGGCCACATCCTCGTACAAGACGACGTGCGGAGCATCTCTTGCACTCCCACAACCACTGCCTGCTGCTATCAGCCGTGCAATCGAGCGTTCAAGGTCCGCCAACCCACCGAAAAGTGAGCGTGCAGAGCATGCTGCCTCCCTTGCAGGGCCAATCAAGTCTGCTATGGCATTCTGCCTCTTTCTAATTTCTGAGACTCTGAACAGTGGTCTACAGAGCCACTGTCTGAGCAGTCTTCTACCAGCTGGAGTGACGCAATGGTCAACTGCTGCAAGGAGCGAGCCTTCTGAGCCCCCGTCAGCATTCTCGAGGACCTCCAAGTTCTCCAAGGCAGCCCCATCTAAACACACATGTAAAGGCCCGATCTCTTCGTCAGCCATTTCATCATCGGCCCCTGTGAATGGAGAGGATGATGTTAGCACACCATAGGCCTCCCCAACAAGCTGGAATCGCTGAGATTTCATGACCTGAGTATCCAGCATGGCGTCTCTTAAATATCCCAGACAGCCACCCAATGCCATGAGCGTTGCCAGGTTGCCATCTTTATCGTTCAGCACTGTCTTCAAAGTGTCTGGAATATTCTCCACAGATTCGAAATACACTCCTCCAACCAGCAATTCCTCCCAAGTTCTATCAACATGCCAAAATTTGTCAGAGCCAACTTCAAATTCATTGATCAGGGGGTTTCTTAAGAGCCCTTGTATAGTTTTCTTAGCGGTATTTGATGTCAGACCTTTGGGCAACACTATTTCTACTGGATGCAGGGCAGTCAGTGCGCTTCTAAGAAGGGTCCGCGTTTCATCATCAAACCATTGGCCGAGCAACACGTGCCCACTGGCAACATCCACTGCACACACACCGGACCAGACCTTTGGTCGTATGGCTGTGATGGATGTGCTACTTTCATCTATGACAGTTTGGGGAACAGGTAGCTCAACAAGGGTCAGTAAATAAGCTGCCTCGGGGGCCGTCATAAGCATCTCTGCATCAGTGAGAGTTCCCTTACTCAGCACCGCAACTTTCTCTCGTCTGACCACACTATCCTTTTTCATACCCTTTCGCTTACGCTCCTCATTACGGGCCGCCAAGCCATCAGGTGTCTCAGTCTGTTCGATGACCACGACTCTTTTACCAGCCCTAGCCAGTGTCTCTGCCATTTGGTGATAGGCAGCCTCCGGGAAGCCACAATGGGGCTGTTCGCCCTTCATAAAGGATAGCCCCAAGACCTCAGCCCCTACCTTTGCATCCATCTCAAACATTTCGTAGAATTTTCCCATTTTGAAGAGCAACACAGCATCCCAGTGACACGATTTGAAGTCCCACCACTGGCGTTGACCGGGGGAAACCTTATTCTGCACAAACCAATCTGGAGGTATGTACACTGTCGTGTGATCATATCCCGGATCAGTAGGCCTGCGCTTTTGTGCATCCCTTATACAATCTGGATGTGCCCAGGGAAAGCGCTGGGCATCTCGGCCAGCAAAGCGCTCTACGTCATCAGCGGCTACGACGTCTTTCAGAGCTGTGGCACTCGGGGGAGTTATCATTTTTGCATCCTTCGTAGCCCTAAGCTGAGGGGTTTTCACTGGCAGATTCGGTGTCAAACCCAACACAGAATTATTGACGGCCGCAGGTGTCTTTGAGTCCACAGCAGTCAGAGCCTCCTTGGATTTAGGAATTGGCTTTGCAGGTGCCGCATGCTTTTTTCTCTTGGGTGCAGGTGCCTCCTCATCCCCATCCCCCCCCCGAAGATCCTCCGCGTCCGAAATTTCATCTTCTTCAGAGTGCTCTGATACCATGGTTACATCATCAGACATCTCTTCCTGTGACGATACTGCATAGTCTGATTCAGCTCCGTTGTCACCACCATCACAAGCTTCGGAGGATGAACTGCTTGATACGACGGCCCTTTTTTTATTCCGGCCAGGAACTGCCTTTTGCAGTATTTGATGGTTAGAGTCGGTTAGGACTATCCATTCTTCATCTCCGTCATCGTACACTATGAAGTGTTTACTGGTGTGTGGATCATAGTCAACAACCTCTCCAGTATACCAAGCATCATCATCAAACCAGAAGACTGATATTCTGCGTCCGACCACACTGGCAGACGTCTCCGGGACTGTTTGCACAGCTGGCTGAGGATGTTGTGCTGGGGATTTTGGTAAAGAATCTTTAATAAATGTAGGCTGTGTCTTAAAGAACGACGCGATTGATTTTTGGCTCGCAGGGATTTCAAATTTCGGCTTGGGTGACATAGTGATCAAAAATGCTAGTCTATGTCTTTAAAAAAATGATGTAAACCCCTGTTACAAATAGAAAGACCATGCCTCATCTATTCGAAGTGAATGTGCCTAAGAGAGTGGTCTGTTTCACTCATTAACAACGTGCAACCAAGGCATTTTCAAAAACCAGAAGTGGGCGCCGCACAAAATTTTGGCATTGCTTGGAGACCTCCTTTTTCTTCGGACACTATTCAAATTTCAGATAATGAATTTGCATCCTGATAAATAATATCTTGTCCTAGCGCACACTGGTTGCATTGGTTCAGACCACGGGCGTGGCAATTTCGTCAGGTCAGGATGACAGATTATCATACGGTCTACAAGCGAGGCGAGGGAGAGAGTACACAGTGGGAAGACATTCAAAGAAAATTAGGCAACATTCCTGAAAAGGTGCGTATTATTTTGTCATCTATTTGCACTGAAGTTTAACCGACCCAGTCGCATCCAACGCAGGAGGCGGTGTGGAAACCTGATCCTTTTGCACCTGAAGAGGAAAAATCCAAAGATGCTGCTTGGCTAGAAGGCAAGGATGTAGAAGAATTAGAAGACTTGGAAGATGAGATATCTCCAGATGACCGAGAATTAGAAGAATTGCGTAGAAGGCGGATAGAGCAATTAAAAATGGGTCCAGTGAAAGTAAAGTATGGATCGTTAGAACAGATTAGAGCTAATGAATTCATAGCAAAGGTGACAAATGCTAGTAAGGAAGGATCTTGGGTTGTATGCCATTTATATAAAGATGGCATCCAGGATTCTGACATATTGAATCAAGTATTTGGTCAGCTGGCCCAAGACTATCCAGAGACGAGATTTGTTAAAATAGTCTCAACAGACTGCATCCCGAGATATCCTGATGAGAATGTCCCTACAGTGTTGCTCTATCATGAAGGAAAGTGCAAACATACATTAGTTGGCTTGAAGGAGTTTGGAGGAAGGTCAACGAGCCCGGAAATGGTGGCAATTATGCTCAACAGGTTTGGATGTGTGTGCGGAGGAGAGGAACATCATGAAGCTCAGGTGCGAGGTTTGCTCGGTAAATTGCTTTCAGATAGAGTTGAAATTGGGGGAGATGCCGAAGATGAAGACTCCGATTTTGAATAGGAGGGAATGACCGTCCCAAAACCCAACATGAATCTTAAACCTCAGTGTCGATGTGTTACATCATTTTGTCGTGTAGCTTTCCGACAAGGTCCATACATTGTATACATACGTCATCGACGTCTAAGCGTTGCAGCAATGAGGGCAGCAGCAGTCAGGGATGCGCCTCTTTCTTCACCGCCAACACTCACTTTTGAGGAAGTTTGCGAAATTGGCAGGGGCCGGTCTCTTTTCCTGTCATTGAAGACCTTAGGACCCTTTTATAGCATTGTCTGTCGCGATACTGATGAAAAGGGCAAGATCTGGGGCCTGACAACTGGTTTCACCATTCCCTTTTTGAGGCTCATGCACTGTGATGCATTACAAATATTCACCAGGGGAGTAGGGGGCATTGAAGGAGACCGATTACGCGGTGGGGTCTTAGGCCTAGGTCTCCTATTAGGAGCTGCAACTTTTGCATTTGGGTATCAATTAGGCTGCACGAAGGCGGAAATACTAGCCATCAATGACGACGACAAATGGCACGCGCGCCTTGTAAGATATTACTGTAGGTTTGGGTTTGTGCCTGTGGTTGAAGTTACCGGTGGCAAACTCTCTGATTTGCCTCACATGCTCGTGTGGGGAGGTGCAGGAACTAGAATGGATGCAGATATTCCAGCAATGCTGATGAGATGGCAAGGGGCCATCCGGAGAACTGACTGACATGTCAATATCAATGCATTGATAGATACGTTATAGTTTATAACCTCGCACAGTACACTTCACAAAATGTAAAGTTACAATTGACGCTCACTGAAATACTGAAAAGTATAAGTCTGATGATATTTGTTCCTATGGAACAATGCTGGTCTGCTGCTCCATAGAGATGCCAGAGCTGCTTTGAATCTACGAATAAGATGAGGGCTCTTCAACTGCTTCTGTGTTTGTTGCAAGCTCTGTAAGTCACTGCTTCCAAAAGGAAGGTCGACTATCTTGTCTTCTGCTTCCACCTTTTGCATCGTGATTCTACATTCTCCTTCTTCATTGTGCTAGTTATGAATGTGTCACAAGAGTTTGTGCAGTCGATGTGCCCCTTGTTGTCCGCCAGCAGGGGACACAGATCACGGGCAGCAGATGATTTCTTTGATCATCGAGCCACATCAATCCCACTAAAACTAAATCAAAGGCGTCGTGTTTAAATTTCTGAGAATCTATGATTATTGAAACGATAGCAAAGCACTGTGGCCTAGCTCGGTAATGATCAGACGCTTTGCTGTGAGCCCATAGGTCTCCTGAAGTCCTGCATCATGCCTAGTATTTACAAGACACTTTGCATACTATTCCTCTGTTCATCAATCGGTTGCTCCGCCCTGAGCATCCAAACAGTGGACAGACAGATCAAAGTTCTCAGGCAAAGAGTTATAGTACATGCCAAGATAGCGTTAAAAAACAATGGAAAATCTTCTCAAGATACTATCGTATTGTGCGAGACGAATGAACTCTATGACAAGATCGCTGTGTGGGAGGTAAGCACGTAGACCTGGTAAACACCACCTTTTTCAGTGCACTCTGTCGACCCCATCGCTTCCCTCCTCTGCATACTTCCTTTTTTACTTACAGGTCAGCCAAGGGGAGGACTCAAAGGAGAAATTGTTAGATGCTTTCTCTTCAAGTATTTCTGATGCTCCAGATGGTGTAGTCTGCAAGGAATTCTCCCTGCGCAAACCCCTTGAACCAGGGGACACTACCACCGCACAGGTCATGACGATATACATTCAGGTGTTGAAGCCATTTCCTAGCCATATTTCCTCTCCTGCAGATCCTCAGTTGGTTACATTTGATGGGGCCTTGCATCTCATAGCTCCATATAAAGTCGAAAAGGAGAGTGTTAAAGTGATCTTTGATGGTTTATCTTCAAAAAGTGCAGTCAAAAACTATACCAAAGTCGATCCGGTAACTGTCGGCCAACACGACGGGACTTTAACCTATGGACCTTTTACAACGCTGAATCCATATGCCATCACCCCATTGCATGCGCATTTTGAGAACCGTGCAGCTATGCTCGAGGCAACGAGAGTGGAAAGAGAGATTGATGTCTCTCACACATGGTCAGTGGCTGTCAGAGAGGAGTATGAAATTAGAAATGTAGGCCCCGTCGTCCAAGGGGAATGGTCTAGGTACGAGTATCAACGGGGACCTGCCTATGGAGAGCATGCTGCCCGTGAATTCAAAGCAGTGTTGTTACCTGGGGCACACTCATTGTTCTATCGGGATGAGATTGGGAACATATCAACCTCTGCAGTACGCCATTCCAAAGATGGCGGTGCGGTTGCTGCTCTTGTACCAAGATTTCCTTTGTTTGGTGGCTGGAACATTAAATTTCTGTTCGGTTGGAGTATGGCTGCATCAGATGCGCTCATAAAACGTCCACAAGGGACATCGTCTTTTTCTTTGATATCATCTTTGGGGCCATCCATCAGGGATGTGGTGGTCGATGAGCTCATGATCAAAGTCTTGTTGCCGCCTGGATCTCAGTATGTGGAAACAAATGGTGGAAAACATGTTGATGTAGCATTGAGCAAGGAGTATACATATGCTGATGTGTTGGGAAGGCCAGTGGTGGTGATCAGAGTGCAGAGGTATGCCCCTGAAATGAATGGGGTACTGACAGTGACCTACACCTACCCAACCATTGCAGCATTGCAAAGGCCAGTGATAGTTATATTGCTCACTCTGCTCGTCTTTTTAATTGGCCACGTGACAATTGGTTGCGACGTTAGTATCGTCAAGCACGCCGGTAAAGTGCATGGAGACTAGGAGTGGTCAGACACATAGACGCTTGAGAAAGGCTGAGGGAAGGCGACCTGAAGGCGTGTTGAAGGAGTGCAACGGCTCTTCTTTAAAATGTGCAATTGGTTAGTTGTAAATAAGTACAGCCGAGATAATTATACAGCAATTCAGCTCCCCTCGTTGGTGTGAACAATCAAGGGGCCAGAAGCCTCCAAAACGCCCTTGCACGTGTGACGCCACTCCCCGTCACTTTCGCTCAACCGAGAAGTTAATTCGAGGTATTGAGTTAATTGGTCATTAGTTGTTGCACTATAGCCGTTTGAATTTAGAACAATTTGGCTTAAACCAAAAGCATTGGATTTAGACGTCTCAATCTAGGACGGGTCAAGCTGTCCCTCGTTGCTCTAGGACACGGTAATCGCCGCTATAAAATAGGGAGCCTCGTTTGAGCCAGAATTAATTGAAGCATACCTGCATTATCTAATTAGACTAGGAGCATGTCTTTTAAAGCACACTAGGCTTGCAGGGGGTGCGTTGACAGTGGACGTGTACAAGGGCCTGAAGCAAGGTTATTCTCTCATACAAAGGCTGCTCTTTAAGTCGACAGCATGATATATATAGGTTTACTAGGTGGCATGTATGGCTTAATCGTTTCATTCCTGAATGGGCTCGTCATTCCATTGGCAGTTTTTTTGTCTATGCTTGTGTCAGCAGACCGTCTGCTCAATGTACTCAAGTATGCAGCCGTCAGGCTGAGAACTAGGCTAACAGGGTATAAGCCTGAGCGCTCCTGGTATTTCAAACCATTGCCAGATGATTATCATGACTTTGCCAAGGTAAGGAACCAGATTATTGACCATTCCAATGACCATGTCCTATGTACAAAGATGTTACCCCTTGTTCCCTCTGTATTCATCGCGTGCAGGTTGCGATACAATTGCCAATGTTCAATGAAAGGGCTGTGTGCCAAGCAATCATAGATTGCTGCTGTGATATGGAGTGGCCAGCTACTCGCCTCAAAATCCAAGTTTTAGATGACTCCACCGACAAAGTTACCCGAGAACTTGTTGATGAAAAGGTCTTGGAGTGGAGAGAAAGAGGGGTCAATGTGGACTGCATCCGCCGTACAAACCGCCAAGGGTACAAAGCAGGAGCAATGAAGGAAGGTATGGATCTGCTGATTGCAGAGGGGTATCAGTATGTAGCAGTATTTGATGCTGACTTCAGACCAGAACCAGATTTCTTGGAAAGAACTATTCCTTACTTGGAGGGAAACCCTAAAGTTGGATATGTACAATCCCGCTGGGTGTTTACAAACCCTGAGGAGTCGTACCTGACAAAGGCACAAGAAGTGAGTCTGAACTATCATATGAAATGTGAGCAATTTACTCACTCTGCATATGGATCTTTCTTTAATTTCAATGGTACTGCGGGTGTTTGGAGAGCGGCATGCATTCATGATGCTGGCGGTTGGAATGCCAGGACCACCGTGGAGGACATGGACCTTTCTCTCAGGGCTTACCTCAGGGGCTGGACAGCAATCTTTCTGGAGGATTTGACTTGTCTGAATGAACTCCCCGCATCATTCTTCGCCTATCGCAAGCAGCAACATCGATGGACCTGCGGGCCCATTCAACTTTGGAGCAAGGCTTCAAAGGACATCTGGCAGTCCCGTCTGCCAGTAATGCGCAAAATCGAGCTCATCTCCACGTATTTTGGCGTCCGAAAATGTGCTACGCATTTTGTCAGCCTCGGGTTCTTTTGCACAGTCGTCCCTCTCACTGTTTTTTTCCCTGAAGTCAGCATACCCTTGTGGGCGCTGATTCATGTGCCTGTTGTCGTGACTCTCGTCACTTCTGCATTTACTCCAAGAGGATGGGCATATTGCATTTTGTATGTCTTGTTTGAGAATGCCATGGGTACTGTTAAAATGTGGGCAGTCATCACTGGCATCCTGGATCTAAAGAGGGCTCAAGAATGGGTGGTCACAACCAAACTTGGGTCTTCTGATAAACGGCCAGGTACTGCCATTGCTGCACCATCCTGCAAGGCATATCCTGGAGAGTTGGGCATGTCTGCATTCACACTGTGTGCTGGGTTTTGGGCCCTTTTCAGTGGGTATCACTTTGGTATGGTGACATATCTGCTCCTACAAGGGTGTGTGTTTATGGCATTTGGACTCAACTGGGTGGATGCTGGCAACTTGTTGGGTGGCCGGCTAGACGAAGGCATATTCAAATTGCGCATACCTGTCTTTGGATTTTCATCTTTGAAACCCAAAGGCAAGAAGCCTGGAAAGGTCGAAAGAGCTGTTACAATTCCAGTCATTGATCTCCGCTTCCCTCCCGAGCGCCTGCCGCTCCCTAATAGTTTGAATGGCATGGCTAAGGCAGCAAGTGCAAGAGGGGCTTTGGAAACGACTACATCTTCGATTCTTCCCCTATCATCTGTTTCAAGCTTCCCTAAAGTTCAAGATGTGGATGTCTGGAGACAGGAGGATGCCAATGGGTCCCCAACTAGGAGCAGTGGCACACGCACCCCTGATTCAAATTACTCAGCTATTTCAACAATTGATAGTGATTTGTCTGTACCCAATGCAGCCGCTATTAAATTGGGGGCTGTTGCAGACAACCGGTCCCCGACAAGCAGCATGGTCAACATTTATGCCACTGGACCAACGGGAGGTCGACGACAAGGATATAGATTTAGCAACACTGGCTACTACGCATCTGATCATAGTGATTGAGAGGTGTATGTATGTGCACTGAATAATAACAAAGCAATTTCGTTGATAGCAGAGCCTTTGTTTCTCTTTTTTCATAGAAAATAATGGCAGGTGGTCATTCCAGTCCTTGTGCAGTATTGGGTACATTCTTATACAGTAGGCAGGTGTTTCGTCTTTCTTTCGTTCTCTCAAACCCAAACCGAATCCTTATTTTGAAAACATTACAGTTAATGATACCCTAAGTACTATTAGTGTAAACTGGGGTGGTTTTGAAGAGGAAACAGGTCTAAGATTCTCTTCTAGTAAGAATTGTTGTAACATTGAAGCTAGTCTTTCATAAAATATCCAGCATATCTTTATCTTGCCTAAAATAAGTCATATCTAAAGAGTCAGCCAAAGGATTTGCTCTCCTCCTCTCTGTCCCTAGGTCTATAAGTTGCACAGCAGTCTCCACAGCCCTCTTCAATTCTTGGTAGTCAAGTATACAATTGGATCTCTTCATAAACCAGTCAATGACACAAGCCTGGTAGACATCCAGAAGTTTAGTTTGTCCTGGCTTTGGACAAGTATGTTGTTTCAACACCATTTCCTTTTCTTGCAGGCTTAGTTTACGCCATGCATTTCTTGATGTTATTAAATCTTCCATCAACTCGACTTCCAGCTCTGGCAATTGAATCACGGTCAATTGCATCTGGTTGAAATCTTGTGCCATAAATTCAGCCCAAGCATGCTTGTCAGAATTCAACTTGGGAACTGTATCTATATAGACAGCTCCTGTAGGCAGAAAGACAAGATTGCCCAGCGCAGCGCCGTGCATCTGAATGAGGATATCAGCCCTCATGTATTTGGAAGCTTGGGATGCCAAAGATTCAGAGTTAAGCTCCTCCACTCGAATAGAGGCATTGGAAAAGTCTATTGCAAGCTGTTTTGCAACTTCAACTGCATTGGTATATGCTCTTCCATGCGATAGGGGTCTATTGATAAGGACTATGTCAGGATTGGTACCATCAGCGGCGGAAGGTGCTGGCAACCCAGTGCACTCAGTTATCCTCTTTCTCCAAGAGCTTACCATAGTAGCAAGAAGCGGAACCTTATTGTATCTGGGCCGGCACCATGGAAACCCACGACAATGTGCTCCAACACCTGCCACCATTTTATCAATGACAACGGCTGTATGATTCAACCGCCGATCGTTGGCTCGCAGTAGAGGTTGCTGACTGTAGCAAGGCCAAAGCTCCTCTCTGATGGCTCTGGGCATCTGATTCGTCGTTTCTCTGTCTCTATTAAACAGCAGAATCTGGAGATCTGCTCGATCTTTATCTTCATAAGAACACCTGCCCATGTACATGCACAAAGTATTATGGAGTATTGGGGCTGCTTCACCCAGCAGGTGCCCATAATTATTATAATAGGATAGATACAGAAGCAGCACCTCATGCATTCTAACCTTTGGGACACTTCCAAATGAGGTGGAGGGATCTTTCTCGTCGTATTGAATCATTTGCTCAAACTGGGGCATAGAAACAACCTTCATACGTTCAGTGAGGAAGGTGTGTGTCAGGAATGGGTCGATGCCAACGTAGGACATCCTCACGACTGGCAGTGTGAAATTTTGGGGAGCAATATAGTAAAACGTGTCATTCCACAGCACGAGGTCGTAGAATGTACAAACCTGATTGCCATCTTCTTCATTTCCAACACATGCATGACTTGAAGCCTTGAGTGTGTGTATTGACTTGTCGGCAATTGACCCTGGATGGATGATTTCATAATTCAGAAAGTGCGTCCTGTTATATGCTTGCTCCTTAGTGAGTCTCCACCACTTCATTTCTTTCCAATCATCTTTGATCGTAGCATTGTATGTCTCGCTCCACCTCCAGGAACTCTCCAAAGGCACAGGCAGTATCATTTCTGAAGGCGGAACTTCTGGTTCAGGCTTCCTGCGCTTCCCCTTTGGCACATCGTCCTTTCTGAGGATACTTGCTGCTTCATGGTCATCGTAATTGGAAGAGCTAATGTCAACATAAAGATTGGAAGGGTCTGTGTGCTGAGCAGGAGTTGCTGAGTCATGATCAACAGCTACTGTAGCCAGTTCTTGGTGCGCAATGGCCTGAGCAGCTGCCGCTTTTGCAACATTTTTATGCTCTATTTGTAGAGATTTGGTTTCAGCATTGATGGCTTGAGCCTTTCTAATTATGGATGAGGACTCATCAGCCACAGCTATGGACGCCTGTTGGGTGGTGAACAATGGCGGTGAAGGGTTGCTCCAAACGAAGGAAAGGCAAGTATAAGATGATACATACTAGTAGTAAAAGAAGTAGTAGTCTTGGCATTGCATAAAGATCAAAAATGTATAAAATCGCTCATAATTAAAGAGAACAGAACAAGTTGGTAGACCGATTAAATCCTAATATCTGGAGAGACGGGTAAGCATTAATAGAAAGATTTCAGACAGATCATTCAGTCTTTTCAAGACAAATGCAGCAAAATTGAGTTCATTTCACGCAAGAATTCACATGTTTGTTGGCTTTTAGTTTAAACATGGCCAGGTCTCTCGTCAGAGATCTCCTCTTTCTCATACGCGCGCCTTAACATTTTTTTATTAAGATCTTTCATCTTGGAGGTGAATATACGTACGACCATTTCGAATTGAGCCAAATGGTTGTTCACTCCATCGATGTTCTGATCCTTACATAAAGTTTTGTCAAGGGACCTCAGTATACACCCATGCAAAACAATCTTCGGTTCTTGAAGTATGCCTGTAAGCAATCAAACATCCCAAGGATTCGTCATTGGGGACAATCCGTCCATCACGTCCATCAGTGTCAGCGCCGACACAGTTTTCTCGCCAAGGCAGTGTCTCACCAGGAGGAACATATAGATGGGCTAAATCAGGAGCAGCTCTTGGCAGTAACAGCTCCTCTTGGATGCATCAAAGTCATTGCTGGTCCAGGCAGCGGCAAGACAAGGGTCTTGACCTCTAGGATAGCCCACCTGTTGAATGGATACGACATTCATCCATGGAACCTAGTCGCCATTACTTTCACAAATAAAGCTGCTAATGAAATGAAGGAGCGCTTATCCAATCTATTAGGTCCAGCGACATCAAATGCTTTATTTGCAGGTACCTTCCATGGCTTTGCATACCGTCTGTTGCAGCGAGCATTATCATCGCCGGACTCAAAACTAGAGTGTGGCCGCCGGGATGACTTTGTAGTTTATGATCAAGATGCCTCAATTTCTGTGTTGAAGAAACTAGTTAAAGCAGAGCACCCAGACTGGAAAAGTTTGGAAATTAGAAGGAAAGCTAAGGAACTCAATGCATTGATATCAAAGGTTAAAAATACGGTTCAAACGTCCTGTGGTCTTTCAGGAACAGAAATAGTCCTGACTGCTTATCAGAAGCTCTATGGTTCGGACCTCAGTGATTATGATTTGAAAAGAATAGATTCCCTATCTGAATGGTATGACAAATACGAAGAAGAACTAAAAAGGCTGAATGCTGTTGATTTTGATGACTTATTGAATATCTGTGTGACATGGATGAAATCTGACCCAGAAAGTCTACAGATGCTGAGGAGGAGATTTCGTCACCTTCTGGTGGATGAATTTCAAGATACAAATACTTCCCAATATGAAATGGTACGATTATTAGGCGGCGGCGGCGGTAGTGGTGGCACTGATGAAGCCGCCAAGAGCGTCTTCGTAGTTGGGGACCCAGATCAATCAATCTATGGGTGGAGAGGGAGCGACGTAGAAAATATCCAGAGACGCTTTGATGAAGACTTCCCCTCTTGCCAAACATTCTACCTAGTGAACAACTATAGGAGTACACGCAGAATAGTCGATGCTGCACAGAGAGTCATCGCTCGCTCAGTGGGCTTGGGGAACAGACCAGCCCTTCGACCATTGTTGGGTGCTGGAGAGCCATTGAGAATCCAGCACCTCCCTTGTGATGTGTCTGAAGCAAAGTGGCTGGTTGATCAGATCCGTACCCTCCTTCTTAACGGGTCGGCTACCAAGGAAGAAGACATTGCAGTGCTGGTCAGAACGCATCACCACGCCAAACTCATTGAAAAAGAAATGGTTGAGCAGGGCATTAAATATGTACTTGTTGGTGGGCTACCCTTCTGGCGAAGGACTGAGGTACTAGACTTGTTGGCATACCTTCGAATGGCAGTGACATTGAAAGATGATCTGGCGTTGGAACGCATCATCAACGTCCCAAAGCGAGGATTCGGAAAGGCGAGCTGGGAGAAGCTCAGTGTGGCAGCAAAGACATTGGAGGTGGGAGTGTCAGATCTCTTATTTTCTGAGGGAGAGATGGCTACTCTATCTGCCCTGAAAGCGAGTGTTGGGCTGAGTTCTAAAAATGTTGTCACCCTTGACAGCTTCAGGGACACCATCCTGCAAGCCCGAAAAGTGCTGGTAGACACTGGGAGCATAGTTCAAACTCTTCTTTACATTATTCAAAAAGTAGAGTATGAAGCTTACATTGTTGAATCAGTTGGTGGTGGTGATAAGAGCGAAGGAAATGTTCTGGAAAGACAAGAGAGAATCCAGCAATTGGTGGCTGCAGCAAAGGAGTATGCCCCTGGGTCTCTGGCGGGGATCAAGGAGCTTGACTGGGATCTAGATTCAATCCCGGCTGCTGCTGCTGCTGCTGCTACCTACTCAGTCAACAGGAGCGCCATTGACGAAGAGAGCAGTTGCAGCGCTGATGAAACTGCATTAGCACTTGCAAGAGGCTTTCTAGATGAAGCAGCGCTCTATAGCGGGAGCGAAGATGGTGCTTCTAAAGTGCCTGGGGTTCGGTTGTCGACAATGCACGCAGCAAAAGGACTAGAATTTCCTTACGTCTTCATTCCTGGCTGCACCAATGGTAATGTGCCATTGATGAGAGCTGATTTGGAACTTCCTTTTGAGGAAGCAGCACTGGCTTACGAGGAGGAAAGGCGGCTCTTCTATGTCAGCATGACCAGAGCCAAACGGGCATTGACCCTCTCCGTGCATTCAGTCATGAAATCCAGAGGCCGTCCGGTGAATGTCACCCCCAGTGATTTTCTTGTAGCCATACACAGTGTTCCTGAGGACGTGGAGTTGAAGGCCCCCAGAACGATGAGTGTGCAAAGTAATAATAGTGGTGTTCAGAGGCGCATCGCCTCGGTGCCTTTGACTCTCAGAAGACGACTCCCCTCTGCGCCTGGAACAGCAAGGGAAAAAGCTGGCAAGAGGATAGGTAGGTCATGATCATCCTGTTGATGATGTCATTAATGATCGGTGGTAAAGTATGCTATGTGCCTTGTCTCGTTCAGTCTTTTCAACCCAAGGATTGAAGCTTCACACAGGAAGACCAACTGGAACTATATATCAAGCTTATGTAGTACGATCTTAGTAACTTACACCACACCAATTCTTACCCAGTTTCAGGAAAAAACGTAAGTAAGAAAGAAAGAATGACAATGACACACATGAATACTACATAAATCAAACGTCTCTGAACAATTCACACTCATCTACGGAAGCATCACAACTGCCATCCAATTTGAACAACTCATCTGCAGACATGGAGGTGGACCCAGTCTTTGCCTGTTGTTCCAGGGGGGCCTCTCCCTCTAGGGAATTTCTCCACCTTCTGTACCTCACTGCCAGCTTATCATACGACACAGGATTAGCCCAAGTATCACCCCCAGCCAACATTCTATCCTGCTGACCCAGTACCAGCCTCAGGTCTTCGCCCAGAACCTGGCCGGCAACTGATTTCCAAAGCGATTGTACTCCAGGGACATATTTGGCCCATCCCATGAAGTCCATGGACATCCTGTACAACAATCGTGTATTTCCCTTCGTACTAGGCAGACACACATGCATCTGATGAAGATGCTTATCGCAACTCTCTGCAGTCCCGCCCCTCACTATATTACCTGGTCGCTTCAGCCCTATTGTACTAATGGTGATGCAGGGGGGCTCAAAGGACATCTGTATAGGGTACGGGTCCCAGTCACCTGCCAGCACTTTACCAGCATGGAACTTGACTATTTCTGGCACTGGCCATCCCCGAGCAAAGGTCGACGTGTGGGTGAATGGCGCATGGGCGAGGTCTAACAAATTCTCAACTAACAATCCGTGCTCTACCGGAACTTCTAATTCAATCTCTGTATGCACCTCATATCCGCTTGGCGGAGCAGCAGAAGCTGGTAAAGCAGCGGGAGTTGAACTCCCTGGCCAAACCCACACAAAGCCATCCTTCTCCAGTATGGGCAATGCTTGGACAGCAATGCCCCGGCACAACACAGTGGAAGGCATTTTGGTGCAATCTCCATCGCCATTGAACCTCCAGCCGTGATAAGCACATTCTACTTGACCATCAACAATCTTACCCAAAGACAAAGGACATGCACGATGGGCGCATTCGTCCTTTACGCAGGACGGCATACCGTCTACATCTCGGAACAGCACCCACTGTTCTTCGAACAATGTGATAGGAATCAGCATATCCTTTGCAAGTTTAGATGAAAATGATACTGGGAACCAGTGATTTTTGAGGCCAGGTTCAAGATCTAAGCTGCTTTGAAGTCCACGACGTTTTGCATCCCGCATTTGTTTGGAAATAGAGGCGGTACGGTCCATGATGGCAGCGGCAGCTTCTAATACGGTTGCTTCTTCTCTCAATTGCTCAACACGTTCTAGATTCTCTTTCACTCTTCGTTGTGTCTTCTGCAGTTTATCTTTAGCCAATGATACCTCGGACTCAAGCTCTTTCAGTTGAGCTTCCATATCTTGGACTCCGGTCGTGTCTTGCGAGCGTTGACTCAGCAGAGCTTCTGCCTTTCTGCTTGCTTCTTCTATGAAGTTAAGAGTGCATAGTGCATCATCTTTGGCAATCATCTGGTAGACAAGCTCCCAATTACGTCTGTTGCTACGTAGATAATCTAATCTCTGCCTCACGTGAGCTACTTGGGTCTCGTCATCCCCAGCAAGACGGGCATTGAGAACAGCGAGGTCAGCGAGTTGATCTCTTGCCCTGTCACGAGCCCTACGGACTCTGACCCTTGGAGCAGATTCAACAACGTTTTGGAAGTCATTGGGCCGTTTGCCAAAGTACTGTCCATATCTTCTGTATTTGGCCTCTGGATCCTCAGGAACTTGCCTGGGCGACGAGGCTGAGCACTGTACTGGAAATTTTCTGAAACCCGTGGAGCCTCTTCGATTAGACAGTCGAGAATTGTGTCTAGCTGATGAACCTTTATTCAGGCGTAATTTGGTACTCATAAGGTTGCCCTTCAACGGATGGGCAAATATGCAATGTCGACCCAAATCGACTCGCAAACCAGACGAGCAAGCGTTCTCAACTACAACAAACTACTAAATGAAACCTTGTCGATATGAAGTAACCATGAAATTGTTTCTTTAGGTTGTACAATGAGTAGATTCTCTTCTATCTTCAAAGCGTCCGGATCGCGTGCTCCATCGATTTCCATTCTATTTCGGGGCTCGGTCACCTCATGACACTGATCAGTGTGAAACGGACAAAGAGTCCCTTTTCAAAAGGAGGTCCAGAACAGGCGTAGTTAGTAGACTGAAGCATTAGGACATTATGAGACAAAACCATTTAATTGAGTAATTAATGATCATTGTGCATTTCGTGTGGGGATTGCCGATCTCAATGGAATAGCTGATCGATCAACGCCGGCATGCTGAAGTGGGTAGCTTCTTTTGCAGCACTCGGTGGCTTTCTAGTGAGTTATCATACCTTAATTTCGGGTAAGGTGTTCGTTTTACTGACGTGGCACACCTGTAACAAAACAGTTTGGCTACGACCTTGGCCTGATCGGAGGTGCTCTGCCTCACATAAGGGACCAGTATGATGCTTCAGATTGGTCATTAGAATTTATTGTCAGTGCTGCAAAGTTTGGTGCTGTGGTAGGGACTTTCATTGGAGCAGCATTCATGGCAAAATATGGCAGAAGACCTGCCATTGTTCTGTCAGGTGTTTTCTTCTTCTTTGGCCCAGTCTTCATGGCGAGCTCTTTCAATATTCCTGGCTTGGTCGTTGGGAGAGTTATAATTGGATTGGGAATAGGTGCAAGTGCGGTAGTTGTTCCTGCATTCCTTGGAGAGGTCTCGCCTGCAAGGCTTAGAGGTAGGATAGTAGAGTTGTACGAAGCACTGCTATGTGTTGGAATGCTGGCGGCCACTTTGATCGATGCAGCATTGGAGAGTGCACCGGAGAGTTGGAGATGGATGGTTGGCCTGCCAATTCTGCCAGCGTTCATAATGACCACATCTATATTCTTCCTGCCGGAATCCCCGCGTTGGTTGGTGATCCATGGAAGGCTGGAGGAGGCACTCATCGTTCTTCATAAGATATTGGCCGGCAAGGCTCCATTACTTGGAGAGGAAGAACCACCAACGCCTGAACAATTAGTTGCAATAGCAGAAGCGGAAGACGCACTGCTGCAGTTGTGGTCATCTGTTGAAAAGGACTCGGCAGCAACGTTAGAACAGAGACAAGCAGCTGCAGAGTTCACCGAAAGAAGACGGAGAAAAAAGAGCACCATGGAGGAGGAGACAGTTTCGTTGACTCCTGCCATAGATATTGACAGTATTCCAGAGGCCTTCAATACTGCAAATAATAGCCTCAATAATAATAGTTATAAGGCCAAGGGATTCTGGGCAACACTGGGCACCATGTTTTTAGACATTAAGATTGTAGCGACTGGCCCTGAGCGCAGGGCATTTCGTATGGCTTTGTGGCTGGCATTCTTTAACCAGGCATTCGCCTCCACTGCAATCATTAACTATGCCCCCACTTTGCTGCAGCTGGCAGGTGTTCACAGTGAAACAACAGCAACACTCTTCTCAGCTGCAATCTCTGGTTCCAAATTGGTGGGTATAAGCTTCAGTTTTCTGTTGGTGGACTCCAAAGGTAGACGGCCCCTGCTGATATGGGGCAGCATGGGCAGCAGTCTGGCCATGGCTCTATTGGCAGTTGCTGATGGAGTCTCCTCTGTGGCCCTTCTACTCGTAGGGATGTGCCTGTTTATATTTGCATTTAGTCTGTCATGGGCCGGAGTGTTCTGGGTTCTCCTGTCTGAAATTTTCAGCATGCACGCCAAGAGCCCAGCTGCAGCCACCAGCACAGCTCTCTTGTTCTTGAGCGGAGCTATTGCTGACAGTGTCTTCTTGTCCCTTCATGGCGCCTTGGGTGCCTTTAGTTTTGCCATATTTGCTGTCATAGCAGCCATAGCAGGAATATATTGCTTTGTTGCGGTTCCAGAAACAAAAAACAAACAGCTTCTGGAGGTACAGCGATTGCTGGCAGTTGATTCACACAGATACATAGAAGATACACATAGACTGTTGCATCCTCAGCATGTTGATAGCAGCAGTGCTGAGGGAGTAGTAGAGCTGGTACAACCGAGAGAAGAAGAAGAAGAAGAAGGGCCCTTTCATGCAACTACTGTTCATACATCATGAGTAGAGAGTGTTTACACTTACATTTTACAATTAATAATGTACTGAAGTAATAATGATGATGTCTATCTCTTTATATATATTGCCCTACAGCACAATAAGGGGTATACGCATCTCTCTCAACCCAGACTTTTCAACGTTTGCCCTATCGTTCCGAGAGCAGTGTCTTGTTCCGTGCCAGGAGGACTAGAGGCATTATCATTATTAGCTCCATTCGAAGGAGGTGTAGCAGGCAAAGGTGAAGCAGGTGAAGGTGGAGTGACATCGCAATATTCATAACACAGGGGGACCAGATCCCATTTTGAGGTCGCCCCACCACCGACCGCAGCTAAGTTTGCGGCAGGGACTTGATAACTCATTCCATTTGCACATTGCAAAACAGCAGTGCCATTGCCATTCATCTCTGCCTGGCATGCTCGCGGATCTTTAGCACACGCCCACCACTTCAGATCTATGCAGCTAGCCTCGTTGAAAAAGGAGATGTCATCACCCAGCTGGGTGGGGAGCACAAGGCCGACTATCGCTGCGGTCCCCCCTCCAACCAAAAGTATCGCACACAGAATTTGAATGGACACCCATGTCTTATTCCGAGGCCGCCCCCTGCCAACCCTCGGCAACAGCACGATGATGACCGCAACTAGGAAGCCAGCCAGCAACGCTCCTCCTATATACCATATATCTACCAGAGGCATAAATGATGTAACTACAAACACAGCTGTCACCAGCAGAAGGAAGAACATGCTGATGTACTGGTTGGCATTGTTTTTAAAGTTGAAGAGTTGTTCTGCCCAAACACCCCCCATGAGGGAACAGGCCCCTGCAGATGCCCCACACACAACATATTCCGTGGTCAAGTTTGCAGAAATGGCTGCCCCTGAGACAGCACCTAAGAAGTAAATGGCGGGTACGGTCAACCAAGGCTTGGACAGTGCTTTATCTAGATGAAGCGCAAAAGACCACATCGTGGCGAGGGCCCCTAAAAGTTGGATCAGCCCAGCAGGCAGCCAAGGGGATGTGAACAGTCTCCACCACTGCCCATACCCTTTCAGCAGCGCCAATGATTGAGCTCCTGTGCTGACCAGGGCACTTTGAGATGCTCCAACCCAAGGATTCTGATTCAAGTCTACTATTCTCCATCCGTCATTGGCTAATGACAACAGAAAGAGAGTAATATAGGCTGCACTTGCACACAACAACTCCCACACTACAAATGACCTCAATCCTTTGGGACGCCTCATGGTTTCAGTCGCTTCTATGCTGCCATATGGGTTTTGAAACGCTCTGCTTCCTTGCCTGGACCTCACAGCATTCTCTGCCAGTGCATTGCTCTGTGTGAGATGGGGAGCTGTGGCATATCCATACCTTTCTAATTCTGCTTGTTGCTGCCGAATAGCCTGTGTGAGGTCAGGATCCATGGAGGCGCTTCTAGGGTGGACTGGTTGAATCTCTTGCCAGCTTGTTGATGTTGCCATTGGAGGGAGTGGGGAGGTGAGAACAGCGCTGGGAGCATTCTTGGCTGCTTGCTCAACCGCAGTAACCGGTTTCAACCGCTTATCCCCTCCCAAGAGCCATGGAGCGTTGCTTTCACACCACTCTTCAATGGAGGCTGATAGAGCCCAGTTGGGGGTCAAGGTGACTGGAGGTCTCAGTGGGAGTCCAGTTACTGGGCAGTTTGTGCCACCCTCTGCCAGCCATCGTTGAATACAGATTTTGTCATACGACTGTCCTGTAGAAAGCATAACTGGGTCTCTCATTATGTGCATGCATATAGAACAACAAAAGTGCGGTGGTGCACCTTTCTCTAAGGCTCTCATGTCCATATCATTTTCCAATTTTATTGCTTGAATGGTACCAGACCCTGCCAATTCAGGTGGCCAGATGTTGTCTGGAGATCTCAGAGAGAGCTTTGTGCTAGTGGCAGATCTACGTGCTGCTATTTCTTCTGAAACTCCGACAGACTTTACACGTTGAAAGTCATCAGGAGTGAATCCCATTTCTGAAAGCCACAGCTTTGCAGTATGCTCATCGCCCCTACTCCTTCGAACCAGGTCTTCATACAGGTTGAACTCCTCTGGCGAGGGAGCTTTTGCGAAGAGGAAAGGAAAGAAATTTCGTTACCTAAGTCGTCTTGCCTTAATAGTTTTCAATGACTTACGTGTTGCTAGAGTCTCTTGAGCGGTCGGCACTGCAGTCATTGCAATGCGGATCAAAACAAATGTGCAGTTCTCAGTCAATGACCTCTTTATCTAGTTGATCTTGTTATAAGTTACAGTTTAAGATTACGAGACGTTTCTGCCTCGACGCAGCTCGACACGCCGCTGGAATTAACCTTGGATGTGTGCAGAGACCTCGCTGTACCTGATCAAATATACCATAATACATTCAATGCAATTGAGCGAATCAACTGAGAGCGTGAAGGAGTAGTTGCTGAGGAAACGCGGTGTAACAGTTCAAGTGAGATCATGCTTTGTGCTGCTGTGCCAGTGTCCCCAGGTCCACCTCAACCTCTTCTCTGGATGTCAGATCCTTTACCTTGACAGTCCCTCTTTCCCATTCCTCTGGAGCTACTAACACTAGTCTGGATGCCCCGCATCTTTCGGCTGCTTTAAATGCCCATTTCATTTTCTTATCCTCCAATGCTAAGTCAACTGTCCTTCCAGCACGTCGTAAAGTAGCCGCTACAGTGCAAGCAGGCCCCCTCATTTCTGAAGTTAATGGCACCACCAGATCATCTACAGCATGTGTCAAGGAAGGCAGTACATTTTTATCCTTTAGTAACTCAATAATAACGGCATCTCCAAAGCCAAAGCCAGCACACGGCTTATCTTCACCTCCAAAGGCGCCCAGCAGACGGTCGTACCGACCCCCTCCACAGATTGCTCTCAACTGCCCAGCCCTATCAAACCCTTCAAAGACAATTCCAGTGTAATATGCTAATCCTCTTACTACAGATGCATCAAAAACAAGGTAGTCAGCATAGCCATAGGCTTCTGCCAAAGAGAACAGCCGCTTCAGTTCCAGCACAGCAGGGTTTTCGTTCTCTCCCGAAATGCCATTCACTGAAGAATGCAAAAATGTCTCCAAATCATCTACTGACTTGAGTTCTAGTGCAGAAAGGATCTTCTCAGCAGCTTCTCCTGTCACTCCGAGAGCATCTAATTCAGACACAACCTTGTCCCTGGGGATCTTCTCAAGTTTGTCCACGACAACACAGACGGCTCCAAACACATCATTGGAGACGCCTGCAGCTAATAACACTTCTTGCAGCACCTTCCTCGAGGATACCTTGATACCAACATCAGCTGACGACAGTCCAACCTTGGAGAAAAACGACGTGATAGCTGCCAGCAGCTCTGCTTCCGCCTCGACACCAGGGACACCGACTATATCCATGTTCCACTGGTAGTGCTCCCTTCTTCTGCCCCTGGTGGACCTCTCATATCGCCAACATTGTCCTATGGCATACCACTTGGCGGGCAGAGCTAGGGCCTTTCCTTTCTGCAAGACAATACGAGCTAGAGAAGGAGTCAATTCAGGCCTCAGAGTCACTCTACGGCCCCCCTTATCTTCAAAATTGTACAGCTGATCAGTTATTTCTTCTCCAGCCTTCCTCACAAAGAGTTCCTCACTTTCCAGTACAGGGAAATCTACCTGTTCAAAGCCAAACGTCTGCGAAACAGAGGAGAAAGCATCAAAAAGCCAAGTTTGAAGGCGTTTCTCCTCAGGATAAAAATCCCTTGTGCCTCTTGGAGGGTTTGTATCAATTAACCCCCTCGATGAGGTATTGTCTCGGATATCAGCACCTCCAGACTTTCTTTCTTGGGTGGTCAAGTCTGCTTTGATGTTTGTACAGGCAAAGCGTTTGTAGCCCGCACGTCGAGGCCATTGGTGAGGTGTCACCAGTCCTGAAATCGGACGGACTGAGTACAAGATACGTGCTGCATTGACCATTAGACCAGATGAACACAATTTCAGTCGATGGCAGTGGTATATTTACTTCTTTGAAAGGCAATCTCGAACAAAGCCGAATCAAAAGTGCGGGGATTACTCTCTTCTAAAAAGCTGTATTGCTAAGAACAATATCTTAGATCGTCATGAGTATATTAAGCCATGCAATGAAATGTAAGTTTTACAAAAATATAAGAACCTCTGTATCCTGTGCATCAAGTCAAGTTTACTTCCAAGGTGTGACCGCATTCCACCATACGGACCCTTCAAAAGTAGGTAGATGTCTCAGGATTACAGTAAAGACTCCAAGGCTCTTAAGGAACCCTAGAATCTAGAATTTCTGGGACATTTTTTGTACTTTATACTGCTCCAAACTCTCTTTTTAATTATTGCCGTGTTTTGTTCTGGGAGTGTTGTACTGAATGCTCCCTCTTGTTGCGTTGCGAGCCTACAGTTGATGAACATACGAACAAGAAGCGCGGTATCTTGAAACGTTTCAAACGTATCTTGCTCTAGCAATAATAACTCCACTTCTTTGGGAAATGAGAGTGTTTGGTGTGCACTGCCAACAGAAGGGGTAGCAGGCGCTGGGAATTGTCTCAGTTTGGAGTTCAAGAGCTTTCAAGGCTGTTGCAAGAGCCAATTCTAATGCCTTAAACCCACAAGCGTACTGATAGATTTCCATAAAGTTTTTGAAGTTGGCTCAGGGAGGTTCTGCTGAACAAACAACGTCATCGCAGAGCGACACGCCCTGCTTGTGAACGGAGTCAGCATCGTATAGAGGCCACAATCCACGAAGCTCCCTCTTTGCCTGTGCTTTATCAACGAATTTACAATAAAATTCGTACTGTATGGCCTGAAGAGCTTGACAATCCGGTCGCAAAAAGGATTCTTTCCCCTAGATCAATTTCAACTTCCAAGGGATGTAAAAGCCTCAAAACAGCCTTCAAACTAGTTCCCATGCTCTGGCACTCCATCTTTTAAGCTACATGCATTGGGTCCAGATGCCAATCAGGCGAACCTTAAGACCGAATTTTCACGAGAGTGATGGAGCGTGGAAGGATGCAAATTTGCAAAGCATACAATATACAAACAGTCGCATCAACAGTAACAAAAATATTGCCAAATTGCAAAGGTTTTTTACTTGTGACTGCTACTACTGGTCAAATAACAATTACTAGCATTGAAATAACAGCGCGGTGTGTCTGTTGACAACTGAATCCAATTGTTAGCATGACGACAACTCGCTCCAAGAGAAATCAAGAGAATGGAAAGAGTTTGTTAACTTCCATAACAAGTCTCCGTAGCTCCGTAAGTTGCTGACAAAAAGTCGCTCTTTTATCCTCTGACACCTCATGGTTGTTGTCCCTAAATGTAGTATGCTGCTCAACATAACCAGCGAAAAGCTCTTTCTAAGCTTCAAACTGACGTAAATAAATCTACTAATTCATTAAGTACGGTTTCTCCCGTTAAAAGTGTGACTTCGAGGTATGTCGGATACCGCGGCTGCGCGGCAAGTATTTTACTCTCTTAATGACATAAACGTTTTGCAGGCGTTATCAACAACGAAAGAAACCCTGGGCAGAAAACACCCTCGAGGTAGAGGATAAGAAGCTTCAAGAGGAGCTCCAAGCTGCTGACAGAAAGCTTGAAGAGCTCAGAGCAAGCAGGAGTGTCTCGCTCCGTCCTTCTCATGCCGTGCCGGATTTGCCTCCTGCTCCAACCCCCATTGCTGCCCCTTCACCAGAAACACACATCGATAACACGCAAACTACTCCATTAACAGAAGAGAAGCATCAGGTTGGTGAACCCAGCATCGTTCGCTCAATCATCACAGCCACTGGCCAAGGGTGCAAAGACATTTTAGCTGCTGGAACAGCTGTTGGAGTCTCAAAAAATGCATGTTGGACGACACGGGCCCACAAAACGGCGCACTTAGAAAGCTCTGCTACTCTTATGTTGAAGTACAGACGTCAAAGCGATTTGGTGATTAGAATTGCCTTTGCAGATAGTGCAACCGTCCCGAAAAGTATCAAATTCTCCCACGCACCCTCCGCATCATCTGCGTTTGAATCCCTCGGAGAAGTGAAATTACGTGATCGCTCTCTCCAGCAATTACGTCATTTATTCAGACTGGGTGGGCCAACTGGAGTACAGAGGTATGTCCGCCTTGAATTGAAGGGCCACCTATCATCGAACACAGGCGCATCTTTACATAAAGTGGCTCACTTACTGGTGACGGGACATCCAATTCTTACAGCAAATAACAATCCCAGGGAGAGCCAGGCGATGAGTTATGGGACGTACGCAACTGACATGTCTGTATTACATGAGCACGAGAATGATGGTGATGATGCAGATAGTGGAAGCATTGGGGAAACGACCGCTTTGGTGAACCATGCCATGACTCCAACGCCTGAGAAGAGAGAGAAAATGTTGGCTGCAGTCAGGACATTCTCTCACCTCGGCAGGGCTGAAAGGGTGAGGCACAGTCTCCCTGGTGACATTCTGTCCATCACAGCCGCAGTAAAAAGGGCTGATCCAGCCCCTGAACTACGCACTAGTTGCCCAGCTCAACTGCCTGGAGGCGATGTTGAACGTCCTCTGAAAACGTTGGAAATGCCAGGTGGAGCTATCGGACTGTCACTGTCCTCTCCCGTCAAGAAGTTGGTAGCCCAGGCGCAACAGCTGATCGATGAACTTCAAGTTGATGCTGATGAGGCAGAACAAGCGAGGGAGGAAACTCCACCAAGACGAAATGTGCGATCCCCGGCAAAGTTGCACGTTGAATTGACGAGGGATGGGCTGCTGTCATCTCCAAGGTCGACCCCCTTGTCGCACTTGGCACATAAAGTTAGACAGCTGAAAGAAATGAAAGCAACTATTGGAGACAAGAACAGTAAAGAAGCTAGCTGTACTCTTAGTTTGGAATTCAAGCCTCAAGGAGGGGATCAACCTGCTGAGGAGGATACCCCACGATTGATCGCCATGCAGAGAGCTCAGCACAGCAGCAGAGTCCATCTGGACATGAAGAAGGCAGCCACTCTGCTGAAAAATGCAGATAAAGTAAGGAGGTCATGGGAACATCAACATGCAAATTCTGTTGCCGCAGCTGTCCCAGATGCAAACAGGAGCGCTGACTTTACGTTTAGAGGAGGCCCCCCAGTAGCAGTGAAGGTCTCAGCGACCTACCAAGATCCCTATCCCAGCGTTCCCTTCAGGACTCCCACTTTGGAAGTACAGACACAGCGCCTGGCAAGGTTCAGGGCTATTGACTCACCCGCCAACAGAGCAAACGTCATAACTGCACCGTCCCCTAGTGCTGATGCCACCATGGCGTCTCTGATTGCAAACGCCGGAAATACACCCACCGGCCCTCTAGCCAGGGGAGTGAGAGACTGCGGCAGGGCAGACTTGTTCACAGACATGGCAGCAGCTGAATTGCGCAGCTCAGCAGCTGTCAGAAGGGACACCGTGGCGCTCTTAGAACCCATAATCCCGGCTCCCCTCTCGTTGGGTGTCGGTTCATCTGAATTTGTGGCCAGTGGCTCAGGGCTGTTTACACCCAGCTCATTCAGAGAAAGCTTCAAATGGGCGATGAAGCCTTTGAAACAAAGACCTCATACTGTGATTGAATATGTAGAAGAAGAAGAGAAGCTAGATGGTGATGTTGAGGCGGCACGAGAACAGAGAGGCGTCGTCCCAGGAGAGTTGGGGCCCTACGATGATGCCGTCTGGCAGAAATATGATGACTTGCGACCTGAACCTCAATTTACAGAGTGATATTAACCTACATTATGTAACTTGGTATAACACCTGGTAATAACGATGACCTTTTGGTTATTTTTCGCCAAAGCAGGGACTCTGCTTGCTTTCTCGCCATGAACCACAGTCCACTCTATGGGAAATGAGTTCTGGTATTATGCGTTGCTGCGGGACGTATCGAAACAAAACATTCGCATCGATTGATACACGTGTGTATTCCTTGATGATAAAAAAAGCTGATTAAGGGAACCTATATCTGTGGTCGTCGATGAGTTGTTTAGGGAGATCACATAGATTATTTAGCACCGCAAAGATTATGGGCCCAGTAGAAAACATCATAAAACAGTAAGTCTTCCTACCTACATTTCTGAACCTTCAAGTAGACTCGATATATACAGTTGTTGCGCAGCAAATTAGAAAAAGCACTGACACCGACATCTCTGGCCATCGTCAACGAGTCCCACAAACATGCCGGGCATTCAGGGAATCCCAGCGGAGCACCTGACGCAGAGACTCACTTTAGTGTGGCAATTGTTTCAGACTCATTCTTGGGAAAATCTTTAGTGCAGCGGCATAGAATGGTGTACGAGATACTGACCGAGGAACTGAGACACCCAGTTCATGCACTTTCGATAAAGGCCAAGACCACACAAGAAGTGTAAGAAGAAGAAGAAAACGATACATCTTTTGGTTTTGATTACAATGCATAGCAGAAGTAAATAATCAAATGACAGTTCCAGAAGGAATTGTCTGGTTACGAAGCAAGACTACGATACCAGAGCGAATATAATACCCCTCCTCCTCTTTGTCAGCTTCTTGGACTCCCTCCTTATTGATGATTGTGCAATTCTCACCGATACGAGCATTCTTATCAGCAATGACATTCTTCAGGGTTGTGTTCGTGCCAACGCCTATTGGAACCTGGCCATTTGCAAGCAGAGCAGCACGCTGCTGGTCGCTCTCATAATAGTCAGCCCCCATCAGCATCGAACGTTCAATTTTCACACCCGAGTTGATTCTGGATCTCAACCCAATGATCGATGTATCAACTGTGCACTCATTGAGGTAAGCACCATGAGATACAATGGCATCTGTTAATTTGCTCTTGATCACCTTGGCTGGAGGCAAGAATCTTGGGGACGTGTACACTGGGAAATCTGGATCATAGAACTCAAACTGTGGGGGGTTGTGAGTGAGTGACAGGTTGCTCTCAAAGAACGACTTTATCGTTCCAATATCCTCCCAATAATCGTCAAACAAGTATGCCTGCACTTTGTTCTTCTTTGCTGCCTTGGGAATGATCTCTCCACCAAAGTCATGCTGGGTGGGGTCCCCCTCCAGCAACTCCAGCATGAGGTCCTTGCTGAAAACATAGATGCCCATGGAAGCGATGTACTTCTGCTGAGCAGCTTCCTCCGCAGAAAGACCCAGCACAGTCGTATCAACCTCCATGGCCTTGAGGGCAGCACCCTTTGGCTTCTCTGCAAACTCAATGATGCGGCCGGTGTCATCAATCTTCATAAGGCCAAAGTCTGAGGCCCTAGAATCATCCATCGGAAGGCACCCGATGGTGATGTCAGCACCAGTAGCTCTATGGTGATCAACAAATTTCATGTAATCCATGCGATATAAATGATCACCTGAAAGGATGACAACTTCATCAATTTTGCGGTTCTTTATGTCCTTGAAAAGCCAAGCGTATTGACGCATAGCATCTGCTGTCCCCTGGAACCAGTTCTTCGACTCTGGTGTCTGGGTGGCCGCCAAAACTTCCACGAAACCTTCACCGCCACGAACACCGGATGCACCAAAATTGTAGGTGCGAGCCAGATGGCGATTCAGAGAGGTAGAATTGAACTGGGTGAGGATGTAAATTTTGTTGATGCCTGAGTTGATGCAATTGGACATGGGGACATCGATCAATCTGTAAGCGCCTCCAATTGGAACAGCTGGCTTAGCTCTATTCTTGGTCAAAGGATAAAGACGTGTACCAGCACCGCCTCCCAAGATGACAGCTGCAAGGAAGGAGGAGAGATGTGAGAGACATCTGGTACACTACTACTGCTGCTGCCGATGCTCCTATTCATACAGGGTACCACTCACCTAGCACTGTGTTAGTAGGGCCGCGGACAGAGGTATCCACCAAAGGGGATTTTATTGTGGCAGCTGCCTTTGCATATGGTGCTACGAAAGCATTTCTGCAGGGCAATGAATTGGTCAATGGGGGGGGTGTAAACGCGACAGACAAGGATCTTTATCTCCCATCTAAGATAAGTTATTGACGTACCGGCAACGGGAAGTTATTTTACCAGTCGTTTTGGCAATAGAAACACCCCTCAGAGAATCTGTGAATCGCTGTGGAGGATAAGAGGTGCGGAAGCCTGAGGTCTGAGCCAAAGACTGTGATCGAGCACCATGAGCTTGCATCCCGATTTGACCAGTATAGTGGGCAAAGATCAGGTTATTGAGAATCTAAGAATAGACTGTTTATATTAATCTGATCAATAATGGCATAGCTGTAATAAATAGGCGTCAGCTCCAGGAGGATGCAGCACTGCTATTCGAGACAGAAACGGATTCGACATCCAGTACCTTGCACGTGCCCCACAACCATCCATTAAAGGGGGGGGGAGGGGGCAAGCTAGCAGCAAGCAGCACTATTTCCTTGGTTCATTCCCCACTGAAACAATAGATCTTTCATCAGTAAGTATTGAAAATGAGGATCAAAGCCAGCCATCCTCACTGTTTGAGGCAGACAGAGGGAGTGCAGTACCAATTGGAATACCAGCAGCAGCGGTGCTGAGTGTTTAGCAAGACAGAGGAGGGTATTCCTCTTACTCTTATGCATCAGTCACATGGAAGACCTTAAAACGAGTTGAGGGGATGCAGTGTTGCTGCAGCAACCCCCCTCTGATTGGTACTAGTAGGGCGTCCAAAGCCACAGTGCAGGCCGCAACTGCATGGGATAAACTACTCTCTCCAACCCCTTATTAACCTAACTGCGGCTGTGATAATTTCATCAAAAATATGTTCATTGAGAAGTGTTACTGACTTGACAAGCTTTAATTAATTATGGGAGATTGTGGCTGGTCTTAATTCGAAGACAATTTAGTTCCATTTACAAGTTGTTCCGGTCGACTTTCTCAAAGGCGAACTGCAATTATGGAAGCTCCAAGGTTTGGGTTTATATCTGGTTCACGCTCTGCAAGTAACCTGCAGTCACTGGTGGTTCAAAGAAGGTAAGAATTTACTTCAATCCAACTTTTTCAAGGGTTGCTGTTGTTAATTTGCTCGATTATGGATTTATATCATAGAAGCACGTTTTTAAGTACTGATGGAATCAATTGTGACGACACTCCTGAAGCTCTGTTCTCTGATATATACAACACACCACCGTGTGCAGGCCGTATCCCACGACTCCGGAGGCATACGAGTTGGTCGAAGAGTGTGGAAGGGGTGTCAGTGCAACAGTTTGGAAAGCAATTTGTAAGACTTACAACGAGGAAGTAGCTGTGAAGCTTATGGATTTGGAAAACATGAATTGCAGTTTGGATGAAATTGTTCGCGAGGCTCAGACCATGAGGCAACTCCATCACCCCCATATGCTCCCCCTTTATTGTTCGTTTGTAGCGGAAGACTCCCTGTGGATGGTTATGCCTTTTGTAAATGGTGGATCGATACTAAACATCATGAGGTATGGCTACAAAGAAGGTTTAGATGAGCCCAGCATAGCCACCATCATGAAACCTGTGTTGCAAGCTTTGGAGTATCTCCACCGACACAATATTGTGCACAGAGATGTAAAGGCTGGAAACATACTCATTGAAAACAATGGAAATGTCCTGCTGGGGGATTTTGGGGTGGCAGCAACGTTGGAACGGGGGGGATCTTGGGGGAATAAACTTCAGTCCAGGAATACTTTTGTCGGAACCCCTTGTTGGATGGCGCCTGAAGTCATGGAGCAGAGTGGCTACGATGCCAAAGCAGATATATGGTCATTTGGTATTACTCTTCTAGAGCTGGCACATGGGCATGCACCATTTGCACGTCTCCCCCCCATGAAGGTCCTGTTGATGACGATCCAAAACCCTCCTCCAACGCTGGAAGACTCCAATGGTAACAAGCATTTCAGCAAACATATGAGAGAGCTGGTTACTAGGTGTCTTCAAAAAGATCCAGCTCAACGACCGACTGCTGCACAATTGCTAGAACACCGATTTTTCAAGACGGCACACGATCATGTGTATCTGGCAAAACACTTGCTGGCCGGCTTGCCGCCCATATCGGTGCGCATGGCAGAGCTGACGGCTGGTCAAGGAGAGGCAAAGAAGGAAGACAAGGAAATATTGGCCAGTCAACAAGAGTATCGCCGCGGGGTATCAAGCTGGAATCTGGATGTGAGTGCAATCAAAGCTGCTGCTGCAGAGATCCCTCCCACGGTGGCTGAAGATCAGGAACTCAACGTCAGCCAACTGGACAAGTCCCCACTCAAAGGCATAGTAGGGGCATCACCATTGCCTGTTGGTACTCCAAAGGGTGGCAAGCATCCTAAAGAACAAGGCAGATTCAAGGTGTACGAGGGGGATGAAGTGCCTCCCTTTGCAACCCCACCGACCGGACTGGATGGGGGACAGTTGCTGGAAGACCACATGAGAGGGTTGAAAATGACGCCTGGTGGTGGTGTAGTCGATGAAAACGATTTAGAAAATCTAGAAAAGGCAAAAAGAAAGGGGAGATTTAGGTATGTTGAGGAGTCTGCTGGCGAGGAAGGCAAACCTCGCCTACCCAAAGCTGCCTCAACGGCATCCGCCATGGATAGCAGAGCTGGCAGCGCTGTGACCAGCCCCACTGGTGCTCCAGCCCATATGATACTTCCAAATTTAAAGGAGCTTCTGGAGAGCATGCAGTTGCAACAAGACTTTATGCGGGAGCTTGTTGGTGCCGTCGGAGACACTGAGAGAGGTAGAATGGGGGCATTGAATTCTCTTCTTCAGCAAGGCCCTAAACTACGGCCTCCTAGGGAAGAAACTGAGAGGCTTAAATCAGAAATAGCAACTCTAAAGGAAGAGAATGCACGATTGAAAGAGCGTTTAAGGTCGGTTTCTGCAGATTAGGTATTTGTGTGTTATAATCATTGTTGGATATCATGACACACTCTCTATTTTAGATGGGAAACACACACTCAAAAAACTTGCGTACTTCTTAGAGATATTCATTCATGCTTCTCTTTTATCCAAAAAGAACCCAGACACTGCCAACCATCCTGCTACACTAAGCAAACGTGGGAAGAAAAAGCTGAGGACTGCTGAGTGCCCCGCTGCCTCCAAGATGAAAACACCAGCGCCGACGACAAAGATAACGCTGTTGATCGGAAGCTTGGGGAGTCCATCTTTTCCAACCTCCCAGCCAGCACCAGTGCTAGCCTTGTTTTCAAAATCAATAACCTTGGTGGCAGTTTTAACAATTTGTGAGAAATGTACGCGCACAGCACTTCGCGCATCCTCAGCAGTCTCGGCTGCAAGGGCTGTCCCTTTGGGCTCCAATGTGTTGGGGTTCACACTCGGTGATGCAAGGAGCAAAGTCATCAGGTAAGCCACACTGGCCGCTGCTCCCACTGGCTCAGAAACCAAATTGAAGATCAGGTTGAGGCCAGGTATGGAGTGTGCAATTGCATCAGCAGCAACACCAGCTGCGATTGGAAGGATACCCTCTGGTGTCTGAAGGCGGGCAATCTCTCCATCGCGGTTTGGAGCTGTGGCAGTGTGAACTGCTACAGCAGCTGCGCCACAGAGCGCGCTAGAAATGATATTGACAGCGATATTTGTGTCAGCGAAGGCCTTGGTAACTTGAACAGACCTTGAATTGCGGCGAGATTGAGTTCGACCTGCTCGTTATCAGGATAATTGTGATGGTGAGCTGAGCGAAGCAGGTGGCCGTGTTATATTCATCTTCTTACCTGAAGCCAACTTGAGGCCACACGGCTTTGTAAGGGAAAGTTTAGAAAGTGTAGTCATTATTTTATTGCACGATATCAAAATCAGGTGCTTGCAGCGATTGAAACCGGAAGCTCAACGTGGAGAAGCGAGCGTCTAGTTCTGTAAAACTTGTTATATAATGATTTGAGGATGAAATATGTCGTTGACAAGCTATATTTTAAACAATGTCGGCAGTATCTGAGTGATCACGAAACAGAGATCATGATCGAATCCAATAGCCGCGAGGAGCAGGGAATGCGAAGAAGCTCGGGAAGCCACGGGACTCCCATGTCCGAGGGGGATCGGCGTTGACGTAAAGGTGAGAAACCCCACACTGTTACACGCCCAACCTGCTTACTGCATATTGCTGTCAAACATACCACCTAGTCCAGTATATCAAGACTTACTACCTCAGATCACCATGACGTCGGACAATCCAGTAACCAGCAAGAAGTACGATGTCCTAGTTTTCGGTGCAACTGGCTTCACAGGTCAGAGAATTGCACATGAAGTAGCAACAACATTTAATGGACGTCCATGGGCGATTGCTGGCCGTGATAAAAAGAAATTGGAGGCCTTGGCTGGCAGCCTAGAGACTCGCCCAGCCATTGTTACAGCAGATGTTGCTGATCAGGATAGCCTGAACGCTATGGCATCGTTGACTATAGTGCTCATTAACTGCGTTGGGCCATTCAGATTCTGGGGAGAGCCTGTTGTGAAGGCTTGCATTCAAGGGAAGGCTCATTATTTGGATATTTCCGGGGAGCCTGAGGTTATAGAAACAATTGAATTGAAATATCACGATCAGGCGGCACATGCTGGATGTTATGTAGCTTCAGCAGTAGGTTTTGATTCCGTCCCATGTGATGTTGGAGTTTTATGGACTGCACAGCAATTCAAAGAACCGTCCATATGTACATTTGTGGAATCATTTCTGACGATCAAAAGTGGTCCGCAAGGAGCCAGGGGGCACTTCCCTACCTGGGAGAGCGCTGTCCATGGAATAGCATCGGCTGAGGAGCTTTCCAAAGTCCGAAGACAAGCTAAAACTGCTCTCCATAGAGAAAAGGAGCCTCCCATGCTTGGAATGAAGCCCCCAAGGCACACAGGCCCTCACTATGAGAAGCGTCTTGGAGCATATACCTTGCCCTTCATCGGGGCTGATGCTTCAGTCCTGAGACGTACGATGTGGTCATTGGCTGCAGAGGGTAGACCAGTGACAAAATGTGCCGTATATCTCACCATACCAAACCTTTATTACCTCGTTTTGTTCTTGCTGTTTGGGACACTTTTCAAACTTTTGGCTCTGAGACGATGGGGAAGACGTTTACTGCTCATGTACCCAGATGTTTTTAGCTTTGGAATGTTTCCCCATGCTGGGCCAACAGAGCAACAAATGCAGCAAACATCATTTCACTTCACCAATATTGCAGTGGGGTACAGCAGCAGGGAACTTGCTGAAGGTGGTCAAACTCAGCCAGATATTCAAAAAACAACAATGGTCAAAGGGCCTGAGCCTGGATACATCGCCTGCTCCATCTTCATTGTAGCGGCTGCATTGACACTTTTAGAGGAACCCTCCTCTCTCCCACCTTCACCTGGTGTATATACCCCTGCCAGACTACTCATGGACACTACTTACGTTCAGAGATTGATGAACAGGGGTATTACATTTGAAATTACAGAAAATCCAGTACTGAGTAAATAATAGGATACATAAAATCTTTTTGTAGGAAGTAATGTAAATGAATAAACGCCATAATAAATAAATATAAATATATATATATATATATTAGCAATTAATAAGAATAGAGCTAGAACCAGGGCAGGTGCTCATCTGGAAAGAGATCTGGTCCACAGTATTCTAATAGAGGAGCCAGAGGGGGACATCTGTCGCCTGGCATACCTCCCCAATTGAAGGGGTCACGATCTTTCCTTTTCTCAGTCAGCGCCAGGGAGCATCCATAAAGATCTTGTCGCCACTGTACTAAAGTTATTGCTTCTCCGTTCCTTGCTGCTTCGGGGTCCAGAGCTGGAGTGCCCACATACCCAAACCTGGTCTCTGGGAATCTTACGGCTGCTCTGTGAATTTCAGCAAACCTGGGCTCCTTAAAGTCATATCCAATGACGGTTATGTGCACTGGCATGCTGCCTGTCAGCTCATAAAATCGACAGATACCAAAGAGCAGATTTTCATAGCTGTCACGAGCGTGCTCCTCCGTATACGCCCTCTCTCTGACTTCCTGATAGCCATACCATTGTGCTGCATCTGCAACCATCCAATACCCCAGTCCTTCTGCTCTAGGGCCAGCGTCCTTTCTTGTCTTTCCCCCACTGAAAATAAGAGCAGCCTCAGGGTCTGATGCCGCCATCTCTATCCCTAGTTGGATGTGCTGAACAAAACTGTGTGCTTGGCCTGGGAGACCCTTCTGGTAGTCTAGAAGGAACCATGAACTGCCTGCATCTGGATGTGCGTAATCCAAACCTGTGTATACACTGTGGCATGCTACTAGTACAAGGGTTCTGAGATGAGGGGCCGGAAAGTCTACTTTTGTGACAAGCTCTCTTCTGTACCTCCCACCGCTGTTGGGCGTTGGTTGCTGCTTCTCCCTTTGGAGCAGTCTGTTCAAGAGGAACAAAGAACCAATTAAGCAGAAGAGTAATAGTACAGCAGGAGGTATTGGGGTTCGTCGATAGCGTTTGGAAGTACTGACTTTTAAAGTCTTAAATTTTGCATTCTTCCCAACATACGAAGGTAGCATTTCTCGTGTGATTGTGTAAATAGGTGATCAAAAATTGGACTGCGCGAATGAAACGCACATCATTCTATATTTCGAAGCTTCATTTTTCATGATTATGCGAGTGTGGAAGGTTTCAGAATTCATATTCCCGGACTTGGACGTACTTTCTTTTTCATCCAGCAGCCAATTCTTCCAAACTCATTTACGCCTAAGGCATAGTCAAAATGAGGTGTTGTTGCTAGCACAGATAAAAGGTGCAACGACCGTAAAAATGGTGAGTTTAAAAAAGAGAAGAGCTATCGACATATCCATCACACTGATGGGGACGGGGCATTCATACAGAACACTTTATTGGACGTTCTGTGCGTCGCTTTGTTCAGACCGATGGTATATAGCATTTATAGCTGTGAAGGGCATTTGAATGGGTTGTTGTTATATCTATCGGGCTTTCCATCACCGCACGGATTTGGCCGTCAGGGATGATTTAACGGAGGAATTCGTCAAGTCTAGACAGCCAGCAACTAATCCATTATCCCTATTTATTGCAGGCACCAAAAGGTAAAAAAGTAGCAGCGGCTCCTGCCGCCATCAAAAAGGCAGCAGCCCCAGCTAAGCTGACCAACCCTCTCTATGAGAAGAGGACTCGCTCCTATGGCATAGGTGGCGACATTGCCCCAAGGCGTGACATGCATCGCTTTGTTAAATGGCCAAGATATGTGCGCTTACAGAGACAGCGTCGTATTTTGAACCAGCGCCTCAAGGTCCCACCAGCACTGAACCGCTTCACCCGTACACTGGACAAGAACATGGCAGAAACTCTTTTTAAGCTCCTTATGAAGTACAGACCTGAGGATAAGGCAGCCAAGAAGGCTCGCTTATTAGCTGAGGCTGAGGCACGTACAGCCGGCCAGGAAGTCGATAAGAAAAGGCCTGTTGTAGTCAAATTCGGCATTAACCACATTACTACCCTTATTGAGGAAGGTAAAGCACAACTGGTGGTCATTGCACATGACGTCGACCCTATTGAGGTAGTTGTCTGGCTTCCAGCACTTTGCAAGAAGATGGGTGTGCCATATTGTATCGTGAAGGGCAAGGCTCGTTTGGGCACCGTGGTGCATAAGAAAACTGCCACTGCTCTTGCATTGACTTCTGTGAAGAACGACGATCAGCGTGAGCTGGCTAAGCTTGTGGAGAGTTTCAAGGCTATGTATAATGATGGACCACGAGTTTCATGGGGTGGTGGAATCATGGGGCCCAAGAACCAAGCTCGCATGAAGAAGCGCGAGCGACAAATGGCGAAGGAGCTCAAGGCATAAACACATCTAGAATCTCATGTAAAACGCTATCGAACAAAATATTTGTTTATAGAATTAAAACAAGCAGGGCGTGCGTGGCTGAATGGAACAGAGACACAGACAGCGAAAGACTGGTTGCCTGCCTGCCTTGTGCCGTGTTCTCATTCTGGGTGCAGGACAACAAGATATCCCTTCCAGTATCAGCAAATCTTTCGAGCTCACCTCCTCATATTTTCCTTTCGTTGCGGATTCGGTGGGTGATAATTTGAAATATACAAATGATATGGCGTTAAAGCTCGGTATTTTGCCCAGCCAGAAAAGATGGTCTGGGTCAGGACGCAATTGGCCCGGCAGGCCAACCACTGCGAGGCAGCTGGAGCACATTGCGGGCAAACTGTTGTCAAGCGCTCCTCTTCGTACCAGAGCAAGGCATAGCATTAGTTCCAAGGCTGTCTCCGGACAACTAAATGTAGGTTGAAAAGTGCATCTGCAGATGCGTACCTCGTCCCTCTCCCTGACCCGTCCTCCTCTGCTCAGGACGATTATGACTTCGCACACCGCACTCCAAGGCCCTCACAATCTGCACTCTCAAAGCTGATCTTTGTGGCATCAGGGGTTGTTGTCCCTGCAGCCATTGCAGCACATTGTATGCTCCCAAAACTGTCAACTCCGCCAGCCTCTCCTCCCACAACACCACTATCCGAAGTTGTCACCACCAGTGACTCTACTCGCCCCTGGCTTTTTGCAACTGGAAAGTGGCGCCATGACAGATATCATACCATATATAATGATCACTCTGAAAAACTCTGGAAGGAGAACACCGATGAGTTGTCAGGTGCTGCTGTTGTCACCACCACCGCCCTGGCGTCAACAGCCATCATCAATGAATGGCTGCCTGCACCTGCAATGGAAGCAGTAGTGATTGCAGCGGGTGCAGTTCTGGCAGCAGTGTTACTTCTTGCCTTTCTGAACAGACTGCGCGCTATGCCCCATGCTCGTAGTGGCTCTTTTGTGTCTGACGATGATGATGACTATTCCCTTGAGCGCAGGATAAGTAGTTCAGAAATATCAGATAGTGGACGACCTGGAAACTGGTATGCTGAAGAAGCTCAGCGGCGCATTGCGGCAGCAAAGCATGCGCAATTAAAAGAACAGCTTAGAAAGCAACTTGAGACGGATACGTGGTCTGCGGCGGAGTCCTTGGCGGTGCAGGCAGCTGCTGTTGTTCACTCTGCCCAAGCAGAGCAGGTGTCTGAAGAGAGGGATGCAGTCGTTGAGAATGAAAAACAAGAGCCTGATGTGTTGTCAAAGGCTTTCTTGAATGGTGTAGCAACCGAAAAAGAGGCTCAGGAGAAAGCTGATGTCAGCATTTCTCAGCTTCAGGAGGCATTTACTCCGGCACCGCCAGTCGATCAGCTCGTCCCTATCCCATCGACAGCACAATCGACCGTTGCCACTTGGGATATCTTCAGCATCCTACTCGCTCCATTGGCTCCTTTTGCTGCCTCATTTCCGTCATTTTCTCTTAATCCAAAAGCTGAAAAGAACAAATACGATATGTTTGTCGATTTTCTCGAGGCAACAGCACAGACCCTAGTGCCCCTGTCTCCACTGCATGCCTTTGTGAATGCAATTCCTCCTACAGGTGCACCATCCCGATATGATTGCATACATGACTTGATTCAATCCTTGGTGAAGTATGATCCAGAGGTGGAGGAGAATACTGCCTATGATATGGTATGGGACGTGTTGCATTCACACACAGGTTCAGCAGCACCCAGTGGAGCTGAGAGGTATGATCCTGTCGGCCAATTGCTGAAAGAGGCAGTGATGGCTGAGGACTGGGGTCCCCTTTCAACGTCAAACACTGACTCTTGGGGTAAATATGATCCTGTACATCATTTGAGGGCTGTGATCACGAGCGTTGAGGCACCTACGGTGCGAAGCAAGTATGATCCAATCACAGAACTGCGGAAATGGAGCAGTGTGACTTCTTCTTCGCTGTCAGCTTCTACCCATGCAGGGACTGCTGACAGATGGCTCAGTGATGAAAAAAATAGTACTATCCAACAGCGTTATTTTGATAGAATACAGTTGACAGACCATTTGGGAAAAGTGCGAGACGAAGATTTTCAACGAGAGTTGGTGCTGGCGAATGACATGACTTCCTCCACGCAGTAAGTGATTGATTGATTGATTGATTGATTGATTGATTGATTGATTGATTGATTGATTGATTGATTGA